>JASDQU010501074.1:69405-82446 GCA_032191745.1 Picea mariana | reverse complement strand
TAAAATGTTGTTTATTTTCCCAAAAAAATGCATAACAATTACATATATTAGCATATTATTTCTTTTCTCAATAAGTTACATAAACAATTACCTCGTTAAAATGGTAAATATGTGATTAGTGCTCATTCAAAATAAATACAAGTGTTTCATTATATCCAAAGTGCATATATTAATTATGTTGAGTGGTCATCCTATAGTATGTAATTGATCCAAGTCCCTCATTCCAATCCCAATCCATATTTTGAAAGGCCATTTGCTATGTTGTTCCTATCCCTATATATGTGAGACAAAGAGATATGTGTGAAATTTGACAGCTGCAATTGTATATCATCATAAAGGTGCATTAAGGTGAAATTGTTGATTTTCTATTCCTTTCTAATCCATTTTATGACCTAGAGGGAGTCACCAAAAATTTTGATTTTTTGTACCCCATGTTCTTGCGCCAATTGAAGAATTAATTTAAGTGCCATCAGTTCATAGAAGTTATTAGTTTCCTGGCCAATACCCACTTTGAAGGATACAATGAGTGGAGAAGATATACAAAATTCCTTGTAAACCTTGTTTGGGAGTATTTCCTTGTGAAGCTTCATCAAAGTATGCCTAAGAAAGAGCCTTGTTTATTAGCTCTTCTCTGATTTCATGTTTGGATTGTTTCCCTCTTCCTATGGGTAATCATTTAAGATATTGAGATACTGAATCTCACATTTGAGAGTCAGGGTCTCATTTTATTCAAATAAGCTCAAATTCCTAGCTAGACACACTCCCCAAGCTATGTTGAGGGGAAGGGATTTGATATTCTTGGTGTCCTTTGTGGAATACCAAAATTTGAGGGCTTCTTCTATATCCCCTCCTTTCCATACATTTTTCAGTCCTATCATGTTTTACACTTCTTTATAAACCTGTTTAGTAAAGGGATATATCATAATTAGATGTTCAATCGTTTCATCCACTTGTTTTCATAAATTGCACCAACCTGGGCCATTAAAGTTCTTTTTTTGAAGAATCTTCCATGTAGGAGCCTTATTGTTTAAAATCAGCCATTTGAATTTTTTTTAGGGAAATTTTAGTTCCCAAATAATTCTCCACCACCAAGCCTATTATCCTTGTGGAACTTCCTCCGCGAGTGCTCTATATTGTAGCTTAATCACATATGTTCCATTGTGATTGAGTGATCAAATAAATTAATCATCGTCTTCTCGAATCTCGACATTGTTGTCATTCAAAACCTCTATATATCCCTTCTAGTCTTCAACAAATTCTTCTCTCAATCCTAGATCCTCACAAGTGAGCCATTATTGTTGCAAATTTGTATATCTCTCCCATTTTACAATTTATCTAAGTGTGTAAAATCATGTACTTTTAAGATCCTGAATCAACTAAGGAGGTAATCTATGCAAAACTTTACTTCCTTTCCAAGGATCAAGACCAATTTAATTTTCTCACTTCTACCCACCTTCCATATCATCCAATTACCTACCAAATAAAATGTTAAATTCACATCTTTCCAAATAATTGAGGCATTATGTAGTTTTTTATCTGTATTTATTACCCAATCTTCTATTGTAGCTAGGGAAATATATTTTTCACTAGTTAATTGGACCCATAGTCCTTTTCCCTAAAAAATACTCCAAACATTTTTTGTAGCTAGATACTTGGAGAAGAGAAAGGGGTTTTTTAGCCCCCATCATCCACTAGCCTTTGGAACAAACAATTTTTTGCATCAATCCAATAAAAGGCCTTTCTTTTTTTTGTCTCTTAACCAAATAAATTTGTAGCACCATTTCCTAATGGTCTCCAACAAACCTTTTGAAACCCATGCTAGTGAAATCCAATATATTGGTATTTCTTCTAATACAACCTTAACCAGAACCAATATGCCCCCTTGAGAGAGCCATCGATTGCACTGGGTATTTATTATATTTTCCACATTGGAAATCAACCATTTCTAATCACTTTTTTAATACAAATTGGGTTTTAAGTGGATTTCCTAAGTACTTTAATCCCTAGTCTAAATCAATCACTTGGTAGGGGAACGACTGAGATAAATGGATATATTCTTGTCCAGTGATGCCCCACATGGAAATAGTGGATTTTCCAACATTTATAATCATACCGGTAGATTTACAAAATAACTCCAAAATAATTTTTAAATCTCTTCACTATTCTTCTAGTATATTCACAAAATATCAAAATATCATCCACAAATAAGAGGTGAGTCATGTTACATGCTAGACCAATGCATATCCCTTTGAAACTACCATGTTCTACAACCTCTTTTATTATCTTACTCATACCTTTAGCTATGAGAAGTAAAATGAGAGGGGATAGGGGAAAACCTTGCCATAGGTCCCTCCTAGGTTTGAAGAAGTGGGATGGATCCCCATTGATTAAGATGGCAAAGGATACTAAGGTAATTCAACTCATCACCCAAACCATAAATTTATGACAAAATCCCAAATGAATAAGCATCAATCTCAAGTAAATACAACTTACTCTATCATAGGCTTTATAGAGGGCCAACTTACTCTTTTGTAGGATTTATAGAGGTCTTCTTTGATGACCAATGTTCATTGATATCTGACCTTAATCGAGTGAACACTTTCATGTACTATCCCAATTGCCTCATGAATTTGTATTCCTTCTAAGAATCCAAACTGGTCTCCATCAATTTGTTTTGATGGTGCCCTTTTAAGTCTTTTGGCAATGACTTCTGAGATAATTTTATAGATACAATTTCATAAGGATATTGGCCTAAATTTTTCAAAATATTATAGGTTATCCTCTTTTGGAACTAGAGATATAAAGGTAGTGTTGAAGGCTCCTAACAATTTTATAGTGGTTCTAGTGCCCCCCACCCCCTTATAATATCATCTTCTATAAATTTATGGCATCCCAAAAAAAAATTTACAGGCAGGCCATTTGACCCTAGACTTTTATCCCTTTGGAAGCTTTGTAATGTTTCTTGCAGTTCCTCTTTCCCCACTTCTTTTATCAATTCTATATTGTCCTCTTGATTCAAAAAACTAGGAATGAGTTGGATAGCTTGATTACTTTAGAAATAGTAGCTCGAGATTCCTCCTTGAAAATATTTGAGAAGAAGTTGACTCCTTCTACAATGTCTTTAAAATTTATTTCCCAATTTTCATTCCCTTTGTTGAATTTCCAGATTGAGTTAATATTTTTTCCTTTTGATTGCATAGCTATGGAATAAATTGGTATTTTCATTGCCTGCTTGAATCCATATGGATCTACTATTTATCCTCCATTCTTTCTCTTTCAAATACCCAAAACCTTCACTATTATATGGTGTCTCTATCCTTTTTTCTAGTTCTCTAAGGAGCTTGTCATATTTCTGCGTTTATCCTTATACCATTGGGTCGCTACCTTCTTTGGCGTTTATCACATTTTAGAAAAGTTAGTTGGGGAAAATAGGATGTTGATGATCGATGGGTTCTCTGGGTATAATCAAATTGTTTTAAATGAACAAGATAAAGAGAAAACAACTTTCACTACCCCTTGGGGTACTTTCATGTATGACAAGATGCCTTTTGGTCTAATGAATGCAGGTGCCACCTTCCAACGTGCTATGGATATCACTTTCATCGGCGAAAGAGACAAGTTCATGGTTATCTATCTCAATGATCTAACTGTTTTTTATAAATCTGACAAAGATCATTTGATACATCTCAAGCAAACTTTTGAAAAATGTCGCAGGTTTGGTTTGTCTTTAAACCCCAAAAAGTCTCACTTTTCCATGCAAGAAGGTAAACTCTTGGGCCATATTGTGTCTCAAGACAGTATTAAAATTGATCCTAAAAGGGTTGAGGCTATAGACACTATAAATATTCCTAGGAATATAAAAGAAATTCAGTCATTCTTAGGAAAAATAAATTTTTTGAGGAGATTTATCCCAAACTTTGCTGAAATCGTGAAATTGATCATAGATATGCTAAAGAAAAACATCGAAGTGAAATGGACAGCAGAAGCCAAAGCATCATTTGTGCACATCAAGAAAGTTATAAGCGAGGCACCTGTACTGGAAAGCCCATATTATCTAAAGGATTTTCTTATTTTCTCGTTCGCCTCCGAACACACAATCGTTGCGGTACTTCTCCAGAAAAATGAAGAAGGTTTTGAGCAGCCGATAGCCTTTTTCAGCGAGAGTTTCAGAGACGCAGAACTTAAATATGATATAATGGAAAAGAAAGCGTATGCTATGGTGAAGGCGTTGAAAGCATTTAGAACCTATGTGCTACATTCCAAGATAATTGCATATGTACCCACCAATTCTGTAAAGGATATTTTGGTTCAATCTGACAGTGATGGCAAAAGGGGACGGTGGCTTGCAAAAATTCAAGAATTCAACTTGGAGATAAAACCGATGAGATTGGTAAAGGGACAAGGTTTGGCCAAACTCTTAGCCGAATCAAATTTCAGAGCTCTCGGTATAAATGGACTACAGGGACATGAAGAGGGTGTGGACATGAATGAGCTTGATGAGCCAACAAGAGAAATCAAAATCGAAGAGAAGTTTGCCTCATTAGATTGGTACAAAAACATAGTGTCCTACCTGCTGACCTTAAATTGCCCGAGCGACTTATCCCCATCCAAAGCCAGGACACTAAAACTGCATGCAGTCAAGTATTGTATATCTGAAATTCAATTGTATTGGAAGGACCCACTTGGGTTCCTGTTGGTTTTTTTAGTCGAATTAGAAGCAGAGAGGGTCATAAGTGAATTTCACGAAGGAGTGTGCAGGGGACATCACACTTGGAGGGAAACAGCCTATAAGATCCTCAGGGTAGGGTATTATTGGCCAAAAATTTTCTCAGACGTCAATGCCAAAGTCAAAGCTTGCAACCCGCGCCAACTGTTCACAGGAAAGCATAAACTCCCAGCACTACCATTGGTTCCAGTCAAAATGGAAGCCCCTTTCCAACAATGGGGACTGGATTTTATAGGCAAGATTAACCCCCATTCTAGCGCTCAACACAAATCGATCCTGACTACCACAGATTACTTCACTAAATGGGTGGAGTCTATTCCAACTAGAAGGGCAACAGATTCGGTGGTAATAGATTTCCCAGAAGAGAACATTTTATCTAGGTTCGGTTGCCCCCGAAAGATAGTCACAGATAACGCCCAGGCTTTTAAATCTATGGCTATGATCAGCTTTTGCCAAAAATACAATATCGTGCTGGGCCACTCCACGGCATATTACCCTCACGGCATATTACCCTCAAGGAAATGGACTAGTCGAGTCTTCAAACAAGATTCTGATCAATATAATTAAGAAAGTGTTGAACGAGAACAAAAAATCTTGGCACGTACATTTGAAATACGCTTTATGGGTGAACCGGATAGGCACGAAAAAATATATTGGCACCTCTCCTTTCCAAATGGTGTACGGGACCAATGTGGTATTACCCATAAATCTAGCGCTTCCCGTAATGAAACTTTGGCAAGATGAGAAAGAAGAACCAAATCCTGTCACAAGAAGGATAAACCTATTGATTGAAGTACAACAGCACAGGGTCGAACTAGACGAAAGGTTGCAGAAATACCAAGATGACATGAAGACGTTATTCGACTGTAAGGAAAAAGACAGAGAGTTTCTCCCTGGTGATTTGGTCTTGAGATGGGATGCTAGGAAGGAAGACTCAGAAAAACACGGTAAATTTGATCATATCTAGTACGGACCATTCAAAGTCGCAGCTCCCGAAGGAAAGAATTTGTTTCTATTAGAAAATCTGGACAGTAAATTTTCAATGCCCCTGTCAATGGGCGTTATTTAAAACATTATATGCAATAATTGGTTCCCAACAAATTTCCATTATATATATTGGTTTGTGTTTTCTTTCTATTTCATAAGTTCTCTTTGGTAAGTTTTACTTTCACCATTAATTAATTAGGTCAGTGATTTTTGTAGAAGTAGTGACGTGAAATTTTCTATGCTTTCAGTTTAAAAAATAAATAAATAATAAATAAATAAAAAGGATATCTTTGTGTTTGCAGAATTCAGGCTTGCAGCCCAAATGAGCGAAAGGAGTAAACAGAAAATCATATCTCAGAGAATAAATTCGACGAAAACAGGTGATGGAAAAGGTTTTCCGTTATGATAAAATGGTAAGGCAAAGGTACGATTTCCTGAGAATTTTATTTTTTAAAACGAAATTCTCCAAAGCGTCATAATGGTCTCATAAATATAATGTTTTTGCTTGATTAGTTATTAAAAGAACAACTTCTTGCTTTGGGTCCTAAGAATTTCACTTAAAATAAAGATAAGAGGTGGTTAAAATAAGCAGAGAAAGTAAAGCATCTCCGGAAAAAGGGTTTCAAGAGTCAGTTTTTAATTTTGACCTCTATTTTTCAGTTTATAGATCTATATCCATCACCCTTCTTTCTGTCTTCAGACTTACCTTCTTGAAAAGCCAAGCATCTTTCCGGGTTTGCATACATAGGGAGAAGAGATTACGTTTTTAACTTCGAAAGCTATAAAGCAGATTTTGGAGAGTAAGCTAGTCTTCACAACTCCTCAATCTCTTACTAAACAAAGTTATGCGTAGGTTGATCCTGACTATTCTAGGTTTTTCAACAGTTTCGAAGGATTGAGGCTTGCTCAAAGGAAGACCCCTAGAATTAATATTTCCCCTTTTCCCTGCAGAATAAGGTGTTGTGAAAGTTAAGGGAAGGTTTGTGTCGAGTAATCAAAGTAAGTTGACAGACCTCCACTGCAAAATATTACACAGACATCACCCCTCATACAAACTGATTGCCCCCACTTCGTGTTCTAAAAAGTAAATTATAAGACAGATGGTGAAAGGAAATTCATATTTGATTGCCCCCATCTAGTCCAAAGAGATGATGAAAGGAAATTCAGAAATGATTGCCCTCGTCTCAGCATTTAAATGCATAAATATATTCTGAAGTGGTCAAAGGAAATTCAGTAAAAAAGGGCCAGATAACTTCACAGGGGTACTGAACAGGCTCGCTGGCAGTGAAGCAATGTCTAAGATATCTGTAAGGCTGATATACATGAATCTCACTCTACTCTGGTAATCAATTTTCTCGAAACCAGATCTGCATCCTAAGTTCAGACAGGGCTCCCCGATTAAAAAAATGTAATAAACTTCGTTTGATGCAAGCCAAAATACCACAAGATCTATTGGATTTCCTAGGACTGTTTTGATTGTCTTAAGGTAGACCTGAGTTTTGTAACGAGAAAGAGAAAGTTGTGAAAGGGACTGCAGCTGAGTTTGAAATGTATTTGAGTGTTGAAAAGCTTTTCAGAAGTAAAAGACGAAATCTCTTCTTCCCTCTATATCCCCTTTCCTTAAGCAAGTTTCACAGAAGTAAAACCAATGACTCCATTTACCCAATACAGGCACGTGGTCTACTGTTCTTCCCGTCTTGCAGAGAGATTGGATCCTTAGTTGGAGCCTATGTTGGAGCTGCCTTTTTTAACTAATTTAAATGTAATTCTTTAAGTCAAAGGTTGGCCTTTAAGTTTCCTTTTACTTCGTGACCTTTACCCACTGAAAATCTCAGTAGTCTCAATATGCGAAGTGGCGATGGTCGTTGTACTCCTAAGCCATTGCCTTTCAACCGTTGAGTGAGCTTTTTCACTTTTTTATACCTCAGGATATCGCGTTTTGGGAGTTACAAGTCACATTGTTTCCAAGATCCGATGCGCGAAGTCACGAAACAACCTTTAAATCTTACCCAGGTTAGCGCCGAGAGTAAAGTTCCTTAAATCGTAGTTAAGTGCGGTCGGGATTTCGCGTCTCAGCGATCGCTCTCCCCAAAGGTCGTCATAACCCCAATAGGCAAAGTTGCGAGATAGTTTCAAAGTCACCCGGGTTAGTGTCAAGGGTAAGTCATTTTAAGCCATAGTTAAACACCATCGGGGTTTCGCGACTCGGCTTTCACTCTTCCAAGAAACTCTACCTTGGTAGCCCCGAGTCGTGAAGTCGCGATATCAATTAAATACTGTCGAGGTTTCGCGACTCGGAATTCACTCTTCCAAGAAACTTTACCTTCGTAGCCCCGAATCACGAAATCGTGATATCAATTAAACACTGATTAATTAAACGCTTAATCTGGATTACATTTTTTCTTAACTATATCGCGTCGTCGTGATCTCGGATTTTAAGGGCTCGAAAGATAGAAGTGAAATATCCTGAGACAGCGAACGCCAAAAAAGGTGATTAAAGTTCAAAGAAAACCTAATTAAAGAAGATAAGTCAGATTAATCAGTGCATTAACACAAATATTAACGTGCACCGTCTACGGGTAAAATTTAAATGTTTTTGCACCAACTGGTGTCACGAACCGTCAAAATTTATAACATTTATTTGAAGTGATATGTGAAGATATTTGTTTTTATTGCTAAATCTTTCTCAAAAAATGAGTTGACCATTCTGTTCGTAAGGATGCCAGGATTTTAAATGGTCGAGATATAGAGTTCTTTCTATCATTGTTTCAAATTTCATTGCTATCTTGCGCAAAGAATCTTTTCTCACCAAGCTAATTTCTGTATGTATACACATTTTTACTGCAAGACAGATAAGTCAGAGTCCTCTCTCATGGCCCCACGAAAAGATTCCAAGACGATCGCTGAGAGTTCAGGGCAAGGCTTAGATACTATTTACGATACTTCACCTCGAACTGTTGATTCTGTCAGAACCTGGTCATACGTCTCTGAGGTTCTTCAGTTCGAATTGGTGAACTGTTCAGATGACTCCAGCGATAATGATAAGGACGATTTGGCCAAAAAATACAAAATCATCACTCAATCAGAGATGCATAAGATAGTGGCCAAGCCACGACTCCTTCCATATTATGATATGATATGATGGGCATTAGATCATGTGGATATCCCGACCAGAACCATTATCAGTGAGCAGAAGGTGACCATTGGGACTTTCAGACCAGAACATTTGCAGGTGATGTACCAATTGTCACCCACACCAAACTTCTCACACAACGCCGAGTTTCTGGAAGGTTTTAAGCAGAAAGAATGCGAGCAATACGGAAGAAGCCTTCTAATCTGATCAAAGATTGGGTCTCACACCCTGCAAAGTTCAGGGCGGACGGTAACGGAGTTTATTCAATTTCTTCCCTGGAACTGCAATTCAAATATATAGCAATGATGGCATGTAGGTTGTACGAGAAGGAGGACACCACACATTTTTTCCTCCCATGGGTGCCTTTGATTCATACAGTCACTGAAGGTTGTTCCTTCGGCTGGGCCAAATTGTTATCCGACAGTTTAACCAGTCGGATTACTGAATACCGGATGTAGAAGGCGAGTGGGAAGGCCGTTTCATTTTTATGTCCTCCTACATCATGGATGATGTTTGTTTCACGATGCCTTTTCCTTTAATGAGCTGGAGCTGGACTCCATCTGAGGTTGACCCTATCCATGTCTACCACTCAAAACTATGGGAAGATAAGGCTACAGAGTTCATATACGAAATTTTCAATTGGGTAATGGTACCAATGCATGTCTACATCTTCGGCAACCCGCCGCTCAGGATTTCGGATAGCATTGCCATCAACTTGAACAATGTGGTTGATTGGTACGTAGAGGTGGAATTTTCGTACATTAGGGTTTTTGGCACCCCTATTCCTCCCTATGCTCTGCCATTATTCATACCGGATAGGCTAGTTTGTCGTGAAATCGCTAGGGAAACTGTGATTGGTGGCATAAGTAAAGATCTTAAAGGGTTTTCAAAGAAGGTATGGCCGCCCTTCCCCATTCATTTGAATACTTATTCTTTATTAGATTTCGGACATGCAAAATTTGAGGCAGCGGATTTGGAAGATATTAAATTGGTTCATATCGAGTTCAAGAAGCACGACCCACACAGGATCGTGGGAAATCACATGGCGAGTTGTGGCCTTAAAAGGTATGAACATGATCATTCGCCTCATGATGACTTCTTCCGAGGAGCGAGGTCCTATACTGAGGTTCTCAATTGAATACATTCTCTGTCGCCTTAGGAGAGGATTGATTTCTTCAAATTTCAGGAACATCGGCGAAGCTGCCTTCCCCCAGTCTTATAGGGTAAGAACCCACCGACTGCAGATGTACAGAAAATGAAGGTCAAAGGCTCCGAAGACTTAGGACCTGACCAAGAGGAACACCAGGAAAAGAAGGAACAAACCAGAGGCCCAAAAAAAGAAGCCAAAATCCCCAACCCTTCAAGCAAGCCAACCTTAGCTGTTACCCTAGGGAAATCATCCAAGAAGATCGCCAGCCCCATCGGTTCTGTTACTCCCATACAGTCCATGAAGGGGATCCCAAATGCAGGTTAGATTTTTAGCGAGGAACTAATGCCTATAACTGTGGAAGAGTTGCCTCCGAATGAATTTTTATTCAATAAGAAGAGAAAGGCTGTTGTGAGACAAGAATTTTATCAAGAAGCAGGCAAGGTAGCCAAGAAATTTAAAATCCTTGTGGATGGAAGAGACAGGAAGAAGCAAGAATTTGAAACTCATATAGCAGGGACATTGGGGGCTTTTGTTATAGCCAACCAATATTCTGTCGAGTCCCTAAAAGATCAGTTGAAGCGAAAAAACCGCTTAATCAAAACTTTGGAGGCTAAACTAGCTACAGCAGAGGCAGCTGCCAGAGATCAGGCGAGTACAGGTATAGAGCAAGCTAGAGTAGCTGATTAAAAGGAAATCGAGTGGCTCAAAACAAATATCGAACAAACACAGTAGGTGGCTCAAACCAGCCAATCACAGATAAGCCAGCAAGAAGAATTGATAGAGAAGCTACAGGCCAAATTAAATTTCTCCGAAAGCCAGGTGATAGATATCGGGATATTTCAATCCCAAGCCATAGAAATCTGAAAAAGAGTATCGACAGCTTGGCAAGATTTACTTGCTAAGGTGGAAATTATCCAAAACAACTGCCAACTCATTGATCAAGTGTTGGAAAACATCCCTTGTAGAGAAAAAGAAGCTGGGGTGGCTCGGGTCGCTTTCCAAGAGGTTGTTATAGCCACGATAAAAAGGGAAATGGGCATTAACTTCAAGTTTTCCATCCCAGAGAAGACCCGAGGTAACATCTTGCTGAAGGAATGGGAGCGTAACATATCGGAAGGTAGACAATAAGCTAAAGAGGTAAGAAAATCTTGTGAAGAAACTTTCGGCTTCGTAGATGTGAGTTTGTTGGGTCTCGATATTGAAAGTGGCACTGAGACACTGGGCTAGATCGATATAGACAAACACCTGCTCAATATCAAGGAGAGCGAGGAAAGGGAGTTGGTTGAAATATCAAGAGTAACCTAGACAGGTATAGTCCAAGTAGATAGATGGCTAATAAAACCAAGTGTACTTTTATGTTCTATCAGCGCCGAAGACAGACAGGTAGAAAGAAAGTTGCCACAATTAGTGAAGGAACGTTATACTTTTGAGGCAAATAATCAAGCAGAACCTTCCAGGGTGATAGCCCAGTTGGTGGAGAAGTGTGTCACTTGCACACAGTAGGCGAAGGGGCAGTTTTTGGGTAGCAAATAATGACATGTGTTTGCCTGTTCTATTTTTTAGAATCCAAAGTTTGAATAATCAAGGTGCTTTGTCCATCCTAGAGAGGACAAAGACAAAGAATTGAAACGTTTAATCTCCTTTTTGTAAACGAAAACCTCTAGAACGATTGAGATTCTAGCCTATAGAAATTTGTATAAATATGCACTTTGAGGAAAGATTAAGGGTTGGACCATTTTTGGTCGATTGTAATAGAGACTCTCTCCTTTTGAAAATTAATACAAAGCAATCCAAATACTCTTGATTATGTCAAGACTATGTTATGAGTTTGTTTCCTCTGTGACTTCTTTTTTCAATTTCATTTCGTATATATATATATATATCTGATGAATGTTTCACTGCAATTTAGTAAAACCTCTACTATGGTGATAAATTTGTAGTCATCTATTTTGTTTACAGCTTTTCCTCTGTATCGGCTATTAGCAGGTACAAGACCTGTGAACTCTTTAGATCTTAATATTTGATGCTTCATCAGATTTATTCTTATCTTATTTTCTTCTTATGTTTACAGGGTGAGATTCTCCCTTGATAGGAGCCTCGTGTTATAGATAGCTTAATTTTTTTCTCACATTTCACACACCATCCATTTAAAATATAACTCAGTTAGGGGAAAAGGCCTTTGGTTTTCACTTTATCTTCAACATTAGATTAAAAAGTTCTCTTTTATACGATCAAATTGATATAGCATAAAAAACCTCAAACTCTCCTTTAATTTTCCTGTTCCTCTATGACTGTCCCCGTTGCAAGACAGCCTAATATTGAACCTAGATTATCAGACCAAACACATATCGCTTTAAACCTTTTCGATACTATACTCAAAATAGCCACCACCTGAGTAGAACTTGAACATTCATGGGCCGCGATTGAAAGGGATAAAAACATCCAGGAACAGTTGGAAGCGAGGCAGCGACAACTTGGAAATCAGCCTTAGCTTCCTTTCCCGAAGGTTGATTCTTTCTCCCTTTTTATCCTTTACTCACTTTAGGATGCCTAGACACTGTACTTTCTAAGCCTTAATTACATACTCTGGAACAACATCTTTTTGGCGTCGTTGTCGGGGAACGAAGTTACGAAACCTTTTTCCCTGGGAGAACGACATTTCTTGTAAGTTTCACCCTTTGATAGTGAACAAAGAGTGAACACCCTCTAAAGGATTTTCTTATATTTCACTTGGCGACTCCACATTTAAATAAGCTGGCATCTGGTCCAAGGAACACCAGACAAAACCCAGAGGGAAAATAGACCACGCCCATTTTCGATCCTGAAAAATTTTTGAAAGCAAGAGGTTCTCTTAAGCCAACTACTGCAGTATACCAACTTAAGTACCCACAACCCAAGACCAGGAGTTCTTTTGAACCTTCAACTTCGCATAGTTCCCCTCCCAAAACCATCAATCCAACTTTAGCTATCTCTGAGGCTAAAAGCGAGATCCATGCCGACAACCTCTGTCATACACAAAGGTAAAAACCCCACAGTAATTTTATC
>JASDQU010501074.1:53665-69399 GCA_032191745.1 Picea mariana | reverse complement strand
ACCCGTCTTTGGTTTTCTCATCTCACGAAGAAGCTAAAGATTCGCTTTTAGTGTTCCAGAACCCTCTATACAATACACCATTTCCCTATCCAGTAGTACCAATGGCAGCCGCCAGAGGAGGAGGTGGAGGGGTTTTAGGAGGAGGAGGGGCTCCAACGGGAGGAATGGGAGGCCAAGGGCCTCCCCCACCTCCCATAGTTTTCTCTAAAGTAGTTGTGAGATATGCACCTTTGGTCCTATGCATCCCTCTTCATGACCTTCCTGAAAATTATATAAAAAGATTACCTAAATTTACAGGGGAAGGAGACTTGACCGCAATCGAACATATAAACTTCTTTGATCAGTTCGCGGATATCCTAGGTCTTGAGCACGAAGACGTGTATTCGAGGCTGTTTGTTCAAACTTTCGAAGGACAGGTATGAACCTGGTTTCGAAGCCTACCCGAAGGATCAATATTATCCTATGATGCCCTAGAAGACTCCTTCCTTAGACAATGGGGTGAAAGGAAAGACCACTTGTATTATTCAACCGAGTTCGGATCTTTAAAGAAAAAGAATTCAAAAATAGTTATGCAATTTATTCAAAGATTTAACAAGTTGTATAATAAGATCCCAACCAAAGTTAAACCATCCCAACCTGTAGCCAAGGTAACCTTCGCGGGAGCTTTCGAACCCGATTTTTCCCTTCTCTTAAGAGAAAGGAGAGGGGCTACCTTAAACCGAATGCAGGATGATGCTGCGGAAATCGAATCTAACATGATGGCCTCTGGAAAGTTGAAAGCTAAAGTAGAAACGGAAAACCGAGAAACCAGACATTTTAGGGAACAAACGGGACCCTCAAGGTCTAATAGATCCACAGACGACAAAATGGATGATATGGCTAGGATAATTAAGGAGTTTTCGAATAAGATTTCCAGAATGGAGCTAGACCAATCCAAGGCTGATCCTTTCGTTAAGAGAGACATTAGAAGAAACCCCAATCCTCAAAATCAACAAAGGCATATTAAAAATGAAGACCAGAAAATTCAAACCCCTTTAAAAAATGAAAATTTTATAGGAGGAAATGACCTGGAAGATTTCGAGGGTCTGGAAGAAGATGTGACAAATTTGGGTGACGACTGCACTCAGCCTTATGTAACTAAAGAAGATTATGAGAAGTCCTTAAACACACAACAACCGTCAGATGAACATGATAACATAAACAACACTGATTTCGTTGTATGTCAAGAAATGACCGATTCTATAATGGTTGAGGTCCAGCCTAGGTATAACCTGAGGTCTAAAAACAAACTTGCGTTGACTCCTCAACCCAAGAAAATTCTCCCTAGAGGTGAAGTATACGTGCATGTCCCAAAAGAGATAGAGACATCTAATAACAAAATAAAAGGGGAAAACTCATTGGATCCCAAAACGAAGGAGGTTGAGACCCAAACAAAGGAAATCAAGACAGTTGAGACACACACACCAGTAAATAAACTCACGAGTAATAAATCAGCTTAGACAAATAAGTTGGAGAAAAAAGAGTCTGAAGTTTCAACTAGAGAAACAGATAAAGGTAGTGGAGGTTTTAGTTTTGAAAATGAGATAAATAGGATCAAAATACCAATCCCTCTGGTTGAATTAGCAAAGACTCCTGCATATCGAAAGTAGATAACCAAAGTGATAGGTTGTTCAGATCAAGAAAGTCACTCTGACGTGATAAACTTGGAAGATGATAAGCCCAATATCACTTTTGCTCCACATTTCGAAGGTGCTAGAAACACCGCCGCTCCTTTCTATATCACCCTAAATGTGCATGATCGACTGTTGCATAACTACATGCTAGACTTTGGAGCTTCACATAATGTGATGCCCAAAACTATTATGGATAGACTAGGCCTCGAGATCACCAGGCCTTATGGAGATCTCTACTCTTTCAATTTGAGAAGAGTTAAGTGCATGGGTATGATAAAAGATCTAGTAGTCACCCTTGCACAGGTTCCAGTCAAAAGAGTCCTGATGGATGTAGTTATTGTTGATATACCCCCAAAGTATGGTTTACTGCTATCTAGGTCGTGGGGAGCCAAACTTGGGGGGTCCATTTAACTAGACATGACTTACGCCACAATTCATGTGTTTGGTGGACAACTTACTCGGTTATATAGAGAAACGAGGTTAGCCTACACAGTGAGTGATCCTCGGAATCCTAAGAACTTTCCTATTGATATTGCCGATCAAGATCTAGGAAATTGCATTTTGTCTTTTGATGATGGTATATATAGTTGCACAGAAGAAAATTACATAGATGAGAAAGAATCGGGAAATATGAACGAAAATATGCATAGCACTGGGATCTGGAAAATGTTTTTTGACGGTGCCCTGTCATGTGAAGGAGCAGGTGTAGGATTACTTTTTGTGGCACCTGAAAATAAATTTGTTGTCCCTTTCTTTTACAGGCTTCAATGGGATATAGACTACACCAACAATGTATGCGAGTATGAATCCTTAGTCTTAGGATTGGAAGTTGCCAGAAAGCTAGACATAAAGAACCTGGAAGTATATGGAGACGCAAAGTTGATAATCAAATAGATAAATCGACAATACCATGCCAAGCACCCAAGATTGAGATCATACAGAAATTGTGCCTGGGATCTAATGGAAACTTTATTCTCATCTGTAAATGTCCACTTCATCCCACGCACCGAAAACTTGCAGGCCAATTTGTTAGCCAAGGCAGTCTCGACGTTCGCTCCCCCTACAACTTTTAAATTAAAGTACCACATAAAGGTAAGGCACAGACCATCCATACCAAACAACATACAACACTAGCAGGTTTTCAAGGATGACGAACAGATCAAGAAGTTCCTCGAAGTAGTGGACGACTTCTCTGAAACTCACATTGATCAAGAGAATCAAAACAATCACACATGGATCATGCAAGAGGGAAAGGACCCTCAAGAGTTCCAGGAAAATATTGCAAATCATCGCATGCTTGATCTAAAGAACAATCAGATTTCGAAAGGATTGATCCCCCTGGAAAGACTGTTCGATCAGAATGATATACCTTTGAAATCCACTCTGCAACCCCAACCAGAAGAGGTTGAAGACTACGACGTAGAGACCAAAGAAGAACCTAGGATGGTAAAAATATCAAAGTACCTTCCTCATGAGGTAAAAAGCAAGTATAAAGACTTACTCGGACAGTATAAACATGTTTTCGCTTGATCTTACGAAGAGCTGAGAACCTACGACACCACGGTAATTGAACACAAGATACCCCTGAAGCCTGGTGTCAAACCCTTTAGACAAAAACTTAGACAGATCAACCCTATCTTATTTCCCGTGGTCGAAAAGGAAGTTAAAAATCTTTTAGATGCAAAAATAATTGTACCACTGAGATACTCCGATTGGGTAGCAAACCTGGTCCCGGTTAGAAAGAAGAGTGGGGATATTAGACTGTGTGTTGATTTTAGAAATCTAAATAAGTCCTCCCTCAAAGATAACTACCCTCTACCTAAAATAGATCACATTTTAGAAAAGGTAGTTGAGGAAAATAGGATGTCGATGATTGACGGGTTCTCTAGGTATAATCAAATTGTTGTAAATGAACAAGATAAAAGGAAAACAGCTTTCACTACCCCTTGGGGTACTTTTATGTATGACAAGATGCCTTTTGGTCTAATGAATGCAGGTGTCACCTTCCAACGTGCTATGGATATCGTTTTCATTGGCGAAAGAGACAAGTTCGTGGTTATCTATCTCGATGATCTAACTGTTTTTTCTAAATCTGACGAAGATCATTTGATACATCTCAAGCGAACTTTTGAAAAATGTCACAGGTTTGGTTTGTCTTTAAACCCCAAAAGGTCTCACTTTGCCATGCAAGAAGGTAAAATCTTGGGCCATATTGTGTCTCGAGACAGTATTAAAATCGATCCTAAAAGGGTTGAGGCTATAGAAACTATAAATATTCCTAGGATTATAAAAGAAATTCAGTCATTCTTAGGAAAAATAAATTTTTTGAGGAGATTTATCCCAAACTTTGCTGAAATCGTGAAATTGATCACAGATATGCTAAAGAAAAACAACAAAGTGAAATGGACAGCAAAAGCCAAAGCATCATTTCCACACATCAAGAAATCTATAAGCGAGGCACCTGTACTGGCAAGCCCTAATTATCTAAAGGATTTTCTTATTTTCTCGTTCGCCTCTGAACACACAATTGTTGCGGTACTCCTCCAGAAAAATGAAGAAGGTTTTGAGCAGTCGATAGCCTTTTTCAGCAAGAGTCTTAGAGACACAGAACTTAAATACGATATAATGGAAAAGCAAGTATATGCTATGGTGAAGGCGTTGAAAGCATTAAGAACCTGTGTGCTACATTCCAAGATAATCGCGTATGTACCCACCAGTTTTGTAAAGGATATTTTGGTTCAATCCGACAGTGATGGCAAAAGGGGACGGTGGCTTGCCAAAATTCAAGAATTCAACTTGGAGATAAAACCGACGAGATTGGTAAAGGGACAAGGATTCGCCAAACTCTTAGCCGAATCAAATTTCAGAGCTCTCGGTATAAATGGCCTACAGGGACATGAAGAGGGTGTGGGAATGAACGATCTTGATAAGCCAACAAGCGCAATCAAAATCAAAGAGAATTTTGCCTCATCAGATTGGTACAAAAACATAGTGTCCTACCTACTGACTTTAAATTGCCCAAGCGACTTATCCCCATCCAAAGCAAGGACACTAAAACTGCATGCAGTCAAGTATTGTATATCTAAAAGTCAATTGTATTGGAAGGACCCACTTGGCTTCGTGTTGGTTTGTTTAGTCGAATCAGAAACAGAGAGGGTCATAAGTGAATTTCACTAAGGAGTGTGCGGGGGACATCATGCTTGGAGAGCGACAGCCTATAAGATCCTGAGGGCAGGGTATTTTTGGCCAAAAAATTTCTCAGACGTCAATTCCAAAGTCAAAGCTTGCAACCTGTGCCAATTGTTCGTAGGAAAGCATAAACTCCCAGCGCTACCATTGGTTCCGGTCAAAACGGAAGCCCCTTTCCAACAATGGGGACTGGATTTTATAGGCGATATTAACCCCCATTCTAACGCTCAACACAAATGGATCCTAACTACCACAGATTACTTCACTAAATGGGTGGAGTGTATTCCAACTAGAAGGGCAACATATTCGGTGGTAATAGATTTCCTAGAAGAGAACATTTTATCTAGGTTTGGCTGCCCCCGAAAGATAGTCACAGATAACGCCCAGGCTTTTAAATCTATGGCTATGATCAACTTTTTCCAAAAATACAATATCGTGCTCGGCCACTCTACGGCATATTACCCTCAAGGAAATGGACTAGCCGAGTCTTCAAATAAGAGTCTAATCAATATAATTAAGAAAGTGTTGAACGAGAAAGGAAGGTGCTTCGTCCGTCCTAGAAAGGACAAAGACAAAGAATTGAAACGTTTAATCTCCTTTTTGTAACCGAAAACCTCTAGAACGATTGAGATTATAGCCTGTAGAAATTTGTATAAATATGCACTTTGAGGAAAGATTAAGGGTGGACCATTTTTGGTTGATTGTAATAGAGACTCTCTCCTTTTGAAAATTAATACAAAGCAATCCGAAGACTCTTGATTCTGTCAAGACTGTGTTATGACTTTGTTTCCTCTGTGACTTCTTTTTTCAATTTCATTTCACACACACACACACACACACACACATATATATATATATATATATCTGATGAATGTTTCACTACAATTTAGTAAAACCTCTACTGTGGTGATAAATTTTTAATCGTCTATTTCATTTACAGCTTTTCCTCTATATTGGTTATTAGTAGGTACAAGACCTGTGAACTATTTAGATCTTAATATTTGATGCTTCGTCAGATTTCTTCTTATCTTATTTTCTTCTTATGTTTACAAGGTGAGATTCTCCGTTGATAGGAGCCTCGCGTTATAGACAGCTTAATGTTTTTCTCACATTTCACACACCATCTATTTAAAATATAACTCAGTTACGGGAAA
The DNA here is from genome assembly GCA_032191745.1 of Picea mariana. Lineage (NCBI taxonomy): Eukaryota > Viridiplantae > Streptophyta > Pinopsida > Pinales > Pinaceae > Picea > Picea mariana. Next base: position 63,383 of record JASDQU010501074.1, on the reverse strand, counting down.
AGGCCTTTGGTTTGCTCTTTATCTTCAACATTAGATTAAAAAGTTCTCTTTTATACGATCAAATTGATATAGCATAAAAAACCTCAAACTCTCCTTTAATTTTCCTGTTCCTCTATGACTGTCCCCGTTGCGAGACAGCCTAATATTGAACCCGGCTTATCAGACCAAACACATATCGCTTTAAACCTTTTCGGTACTATACTCAAAATAGCCACCACCCAGGTAGAACTTGAACGTTCATGGGCCGCAGTTGAAAGGGATATAAACATCCAGGAATAGTTGGAAGCGAGACAGCAACAACCTGGAAAGCAACCTTAGCTTCCTTTCCCGAAGGTTGATTCTTTCTCCCTTTTTATTCTTTACTCACTTTCGAATGCCTAGACACTATACTTTCTAAGCCTTAAGTATAGACTCTGGAACAACATCTTTTTGGCGTTGTTTCCGAGGAATGAAGTTACGAAACCTTTTTCCCTGGGAGAACGACATTTCTTGTAAGTTTCACCCTTTGATAGTGAACAAACAGTGAAGATCCTCTAAAGGATTTTCTTATATTTCACTTGGCGACTCCACGTTTAAATAAGATGGCATCTGGTCGAAGGAACACCAGACAAAACCCAGAGGGAAAACAGACCACACCCGTTTCCGATCCCGAAAAAATTTTGAAAGCAAGAGGTTCTCTTAAGCCAACTACTACATACTACCAGCTTAAGTACCCACAACCCAAGACCAGAAGTTCTTTTGAACCTTAAAATTCACATAGTTCCCCTCCCGAAACCATCAATCCAACTTTAGCTATCTCTGAGGTTAAAAGCGAGATCCATCTGACAACCTCTGTCATACACAAAGGTAAAAACCCCACAGTAATTTTATTCACGACCTCGTCGAGTCTCGAAGAGTATACCATACTCTCATATTCCATGCCTGCGGGTTCCCGTGACTACATTTCTTGTAAATCTGAAGAGCCAAGCCCTCGCTTCCCTTATCACCTGTCTTTGGTTTTCTCATCTCACGAAGGAGCTAAAGATTCGCTTTTATTGTTCCAGAAGCCTCTATACAATAAACTTTTTCCCTATCCAGTAGTACCGATGGAAGCCACTGAAGGAGGAGGTGGAGGGGTTTTAGGAGGAGGAGGGGCTCCAGGGGGAGGAATGGGAGGCCAAGAGCCTCCCCCACCTCCTAGAGTTTTCACTAAAGTAGTTGCAAGATATGCACCTTTGGTCCTACCCGTCCCTCTTCATGACCTTCCTGAAAATTATATAAAAAACTTACCTAAATTTACAGGGGAAGGAGACTTGACAGCAGCCGAACATATAAACTTCTTTGATCAGTTCGTGGATATCCTAGGTCTTGAGCATAAAGACGTGTATTTGAGGTTGTTTTTTCAAACTTTCGAAGGACAGGTACGAACCTAGTTTCGAAGCCTACCCGCAGGATCGATATTATCCTACGATGCCCTAGAAGACTCCTTCCTTAGACAATGGGGCGAAAGGAAAGACCACTTGTATTATTTGACCGAGCTCGGATCTTTAAAGAAAAAGAATTCAGAAACAGTTATGGAATTTATTCAAAGATTTAACAAGTTGTATAATAAGATCCCAATTGAAGTTAAACCATCCCAACCTACAGCAAAGGTAACCTTTGCGCGAGCTTTCGAACCCGATTTTGCCCTTCTCTTAAGAGAAAGGAGAGGGGCTACCTTAACCCGAATGCAGGATGATGTTGTGGAAATCGAATCTAACATGATGGCCTCTGGAAAGTTGAAAGCTAAGGTAGAAACAGGAAATTGATAAACCAGACGTTTTAGGGAACAAGCGGGACCCTCAGGGTCTAATAGATCCACAGACGACAAAATGGATGTTATGGCTATGATAATTAAGGAGTTGTCGTATAAGATTTCCAGAATGGAGCTAGACCAATCCAAGGCTGATCCTTTCGTTAAGAGAGAATTCAGAAGGAACCTCAATCCTCAAAATCAACAAAGGCAAATTAAAAATGAGGACCGGAAAATTCAAACCCCTTTAAAAAATGAAAATTTTATAGGAGGAAATGACATGGAAGATTTCGAGGGTCTGGAAGAAGATGTGACAAATTTGGGTGACGACTACACTCAGCCTTATGTAACTAAAGAAGATTATGAGAATTCCTTAAACACACAGCAACCGTCAGATGAAGAAGATAACATAAACAACACTGATTTTGTTGTATGTCAAGAAATGATCGATTCTATAATGGTTGAGGTCCAGCCTAGGTATAGCCTGCTCACGCCCCATACCATATCATTGTGGGAGAAATTTTCTATCAGACTATCCTGCAGGGATATAACGCCACGCTAGTCAAGGAAAATAAGCAGGCTTTCATACCCTACGGTTTCCGTGTGGGGTTTTATTTGGTAAAGAACATTACTCAAGCCAAACAAGAAGGGTTGAGCCAACTTGAATTCAGGTTCCCGACGGGCTGATTCCGCAAGCACGACCCTAAAGGCTTGGTCCTCCAACATGCTTCACAAGTATCAACCTATTGGCCATACACACATGACAAATTTGAGGATGAAATATTCACAGAGTGTGCTCGGAACTGGGAGGATGTAGTATAGAGGATGGCCAACCTGAACTTGACAAGGTTCAAGGCTATGAGAATGGACAAAGAGGTGGAAACAATAGAGCAGACGGCTCAAGAGGCCCTTAGAGTTAGGGAAGATATTAGAGCGGAAGAGACTGCAGAGGCACAAAGAAGAGGATTTCTCTTGCTAGAAGGGGCATAGAGAATCAATGATCAGTTGCAAAAATACCCTGATCTTGTGGAGATGTTGAGGATTCCCATTGACGACCCAATCGAAAGTAGAGAAGATTCGAGTGGCTTAGAGCCAATACAACTGGAAGAAATCACCAGGCCAGAAAATCTTGAAGTTCCACCACCACAGATCAGATCACCAGGGGCGATTTCAAACCAACCTAAGATAGCAAGGACACCAGGTAGGACAAGTGTACCAAACCCCTTGGTTGACTTAATAACTATCTATGATGAGGAGAAGATTTTGGAGGTTTCCCTGGTGACTCTGGTGCAGATTACAGAGGAAAAGGAACCCAAGAAAGAATCTACCCTAGGTCTCGATGCTTCAATTCAAAACCTTCCATAGAGAGACCATGAGTTTGAAAGTGTCTTAGACACTAAGCTACTTGACTTGTCGGGAACCCCAATAGACAGCTCGAGAGATGAGCTAGGATCGGGTGGCCAAAGAGAGGAAATCCCACAGTAATAAATCGGCACTCCGACAGCCGATTACCAAGTAAGGATCGAACCTAACCCTGGTTCTTCAGTGTTGGATGATACCTCACCAGCCGATGAGCAACAAATAGAGGCTGAGCCATTAGGACACATGGAAGAAGTTCAGGAACCCATCCTAAAATAGGTACACACAGCCGAGATCTTGGGAAATACTCTAACTTAGGGAGAAAAACAAATCCCTGAACATGTTGATGAGGTCGCCAACATACAAGTGATCGCCTATAACCGGAAGAGAAAATCCATCATGAAGAGAGCCACTAAGAAGAGGAGTCTTACGTTGGATAGTTCGATTCTCATCATCACAGAGAAGAATTTGCTCAACACAGAACACGCCAAGACGTTCGAGATTATCGATGCATGGATGGCTATCACAGATGCCACATTGGATAGAGAAAGAAGAGATGAAAAGGACTTGGTCACTGCACTTAAGGATTTGGAGCATCTGTGCCATTTGGAAAAATATTATCAGGACTCCACATAGGTCGCGATGTTTTTGAGAAGTGAGTTCCAATATTCCTATGCCAAATTCACTAATGAACAACACCTTTTCACTACAGGTATAGTCGATTTCCAAGAAGACACCCTTATTGCACTAGCGACCTGCAAGGACATGGAAAGGTGGTATGAGAAGGCTCACCAAGCAGTAGAAAGGATCAATTAAATCAACACGGTTAGAAACGGTCGAGATGCCGAAGAGCATGGTGTTCGGGTGTTGAGGGACAGCATCATAGATCGGATCAGGAAAGCGGTCGAATACTGGATAAAAATGGCCCAAGAACCTTAGTGGGAGATTCAACAGAAGTGGGTCGAGTGTGAAAAGAGATGGGAAAATATTAATCGGGAGATGAAAGACATCGACCTCCCAGAATTCGGCTCACCCGAGGACTTTGTCGACATGCATGACATATTCAAGCAACATGCAAAACAAGACTCGACATGGATAGAAGAGATAGCAAAGGTGGTGAGCATGGCGTCGGGTCAAGTACAGTAGTTCATGGAGCATCTGATTAAGGCTCGAGCAGTTTTGCAGTGGTTAAGTGTTAAAATAATCAAGTACAGATCACAGGCAGTAGAAGTGAAATAAATTATTTCAGCCCCGATGGACCAGCACAGGTTCCCGTATGCCAACACATGCAAGGAACTCTTCGTCAAATGGTCGGAGTATGAGAAGAGTCATCCACTTCAGTAAAACTATTTGATGATTCTTAGAAGACAGAGATATGAAAGCGCCATGTGGTGATATTTTATTTTAATTAGCTTGCACTTGTAATAGCTACTTTTAGTTAATAATTCATTATAAATAAGAGGATTGACCTTTCAGCAAGGGTCGATGGTTTTGGCAAAGACCCTCATTTTTTGAATTGTAGAGAACTATTTATGAACTACCTTAATTGAGAAGTCTTGTTTAGGACCGGAGACAAACTTCTAGTTTTTTTTTTCTTCAAAGGCATTGTGTGATTGGATTAAAGAGGAATTACTTCCAACTTTATTTCATGAATGGACATTGTAATGAGTAAGAGTTTATGAATCTATTGATAACTTAGTTGTTTCAATATTTTTTGTAGTACTTGTCTCTAATGATGAAATCAAATCGTTGTGTTAATTTGTTATTAATGCTAGAGCTAAGGAAACTATTTTTCTTTCCATCATCTTATTGCATGCGTGTTTTCTTACGATAATTGTATCTCATTCAATAATTGAAATACCAGCAAGTTAATGCATTAGTACTAGGCTTGTCACATGTATGAATATATTTGTCAGCATGCTTGAGCACAAGGGTTATCCCAATCTCATCCTTCTTCAGTAATTAAGAACTCCCCCTTTACCAATTGGTTTATACCAGCACACATGTTTTTATCATACCCGTCTAATAAAAGAAAAGACAAAAAAGAGAACATTTAAATTGAAGGGGGAAGTCTCATAATAAGATATCCTGTCAATCACTACATAAAGCCCATCGATAAATTGGCCAGATCAAAAGATCTGGAGAACCATTCCACCATCAAACGTTGCAAAGTCTAATTGGGCCTCCACGGTGGGTTTGATTCATGTTGTTGAGTTAAAGGGATTTAGGACCCCTCAACCAAATTGGCACTAGAAGGAGGGCATGTGAATGAATGGATAACAATATTTATGATATAATATTCAGCATAGACTGCAGATTCAAAATAGCCCACATGCATGGCTAGTTATTCTCAAGACAGCCCACATACACTAAGTACTCTTGAAACAAGTAACTCACCCCAACAAGAGGAAGAACATATATTCCCTAAAATACCTTATGCTCTTCCCCACAAGGAGTTGAACCAATTCAGAAGAATCGCAAGAGCTTATGCCCAGCAAATTAGATCATTACCCTTAGCTCTATTACTTCCTCATACAAAACAAGTAAGTAGACCAGTGGTCAACACCCCCGACCAAGTTTTCTTTCACACAGTAGAAGACCTGATATATTTCTCCCTCACCGAGATTGAACATCCCCTTAACCTTATCCCCGAAACACTAGCTAGTAACTACTTTGAGCCTGACGATTTTGAATCTGACGAGGAAGGGTTTAACTCGGATAACTCAGGTTCGAATTCAGGTGACATGGAGGATAAAAATGATCATAATAAAAAAAGGGGAAACCCACCTCAAAATAATCAACCTTGGTTGGCCATAGATGCTCTGTAAATCCTCGAATGGGTACATAACCTCCCTCAACATCCAGAAAAGTTACTCCCCAAGTTTGACCCTGAAACCTCTGGATTTCCTGAAGATCATATTAAAAAGTTCATACTAGCTATCCGGCTGATGAATGTCCAACATGAAGACGTAGTATGCAGGATTTTTCCCTGTACCTTTGAGAATTTAGCCTCCACGTGGTATTTTAACTTTCTTGTAGGGTTCATAACTAGTTGGACAAAGTTTCAAAAAGATTTTTTAGACAAATTTGTGAAAGAAACCACTACAGGATATTTAATGGTTGAATTGTTCGCCGCCACCATGAGTTCAAAAGAAAAGGTTAAAGGCTTCAATCAATGATTTACCACTATCCTGAACAAATTTTAACCCAAAGCTAAACCCACTCAGGAGTTGCAAATTAAGGTATATGTTAATTCTCTCCCGGCTTGTATTTCCATGTTTGTAAAAAGGGTTGCCAAGCATACCCTAGCTGAAAATTTCGAGGAAGCCAAAACAATTGAATTCCAAATGAAGGGATATAAGGAGGGATAGGTATCACTAGTTAAAAAGGAATCTCAACCTCCACCCAGGAGATGACTCTTGTTGACTAGGACCTCAGAGAAACAAACAAAACAAGGTCCCAAAAAGGGAAGTGGAGACATAGAAGACCTACAATGGATGATAAATAAATTGTCAAATGAAATCGTAGACATGAAAAGAAGTGCAAGAGAAGGAAACCAAGTCCAAAGGCCTTATAAACCCTTTTTTAATAGAAAACCATCGTTCAAAGAAATTGAACCTCCCCTAGCCAACTTAAACATCGACCTAGGCAATGTAGCATCCAACTCTTTCTGTACCTATCATCAATACAAACATTCTGAAAGAGAATGTCCACAATGGTTGCATGCCATGAATTTGATGAACAATCGGTTCCTAGAAAAAGTTTCTCTTACAGAAAAATCAAGCGGCTCAATGGCAAATATCGTTGATCAGGAGGAAGTTGACCCACCGGAAGAAACAACCATGTTGTTGTGGGACCCTGACTTGCCAATGCCTTCCGACGATATATTTGAGGTTCAAGAACCACCCGCTGAGGTTTTGGCTATACAAACCCAAAGTAAGGGTCATCCGGTCTCAAATGACCTTACCATTGTCCAAACCTCGAGAGGAAAACAAACATTTGATCACCTAAAATCACCTTTTGTCTCCCAAAGAAATCCTATAAACATCAATACATGAGAATCACCCAAGCTAAGCTACAACATAGTAGAAGATTTAAAGATATTGAAGGCAAATGTATCGGTCATGGACATGTGTAGAATTCCCCAACAAAAGGACTTTTTGTTACAAGCCTTAAAGCCAATAGAAACTCCTATAAAACGCACTTACGAAGGGGAGGTTCCCCCTCCCATAGACCAAAAAAATAAACCAAATGTGAATGCTTTCTCTACAGATATAAAAGGAAAGCCTTTTGTCCCACCATTCCTTTTAACGTTTGAAGTCTTCAACAGAAACCTCCATAATTGTTTAATTGACTCAGGGGCATCCTCTAATGTTATGCCATTATCGATCTGCAAGAAATTAAATGCAGTCCTGCTCAAAAGTGATAAACATGTTATACAACTAGACAGAACTTAGGTAAAAGTTATTGGAGAACTCAAGGATATCATGATCAGAATGGCTACACACCCAAAATTTGTTCAAGTAATTGGCATCATTGTAGTAGATATACCAGAAGCTTATGGACTATTACTTAGTTGAGATTGGCCTGAGAAGTTGAATGGATATTTTAGCACGGACTAGGCTCACCTCTGGTTTCCATTAAAGGGACACACAAACATGATTAGGATCGATAGGGAAAGGTATCTCAAACATACTGTCACCAATTTAGAAGCCCTCAACGAACTCTCGGCGGTCAATTTCTCGTGCTAGGAAACTACTCCTACGATTCTGATTTCAGAAATTTCTCCCCTCTCTCATCTAATGTACCTCTTACTCAAAACTCTGAAATCACTTTTCAAGTAAATCTACTGGTAGCAACGGAAGAAACCCTCTTATGTCAAGAACCTATGTTGGAAACCACAGACAAAATAGGTGGAGGGGAGGAAGTTAGTAGGCATGGAGAAGCTGATGTGTTAGGTAGCTAGAGAGGTAGTGGGGGGGCGGAGGGACCATAGTTATAATAGTGGAGGCCATTCAATGTAAGGTGGACTAGGTCTACTATATTATTAAATAAAGCTCACTATGGTAGTTAGACATAATAAATGGGTATTTAAATATAATAAATGTAAGAGGACTTTTTAGAAGGTTCTACTTCTAGAAGATTCCTCCTTTAGAATGTTCTTAGGTGATGGTAGCACTATATAAAGGGGTTCAAGCAATGTAATGGGATATGAAAAGAAGTATTGTATTTGGAGTTGAATCGCATTAGAAGGATTCCCCCTCGAAGAGGCAAGTGAACAGGAGAGGATCTCTTCCATAATAAGATCCATTGTATGGTGTCTCCCTACCTCAAGGGTTTGATGGTAATAGAGAAGATTTTGCATATTGTTCTTGTATATATATTGTGTTTATTTTGTATTCAGTGTTTGTAGGTCTATTCAGGTTCTTAACAAGTGGTATCAGAGCACTTTCCTTGGCAAACATTGTGGGAAAATATTTTTTATTTTTGTAGATTTTTTTTCGGAGAAGAAAAAAGAGGGCCGCGACATTCTAGAAATTTTCGGTATAATTATGTGAAAATTTTGCAGAAACAAGTTGTATATCTGATTTCCTCTCAGAAAAACACTCAAGTTGAAAAAACAAATCGTCTGAAACGGAGTCCAGGAAGTCAAGATATTGAAGTTTTAAAATCTGCAATTTTTTAGGGTTTTTTCTACGGATGACGGCGCGATTTTTTTATTTATGTAGTAACTGGAGTCAAAAATTTGCCCAAACAAATTATAGTTCTAAGTTAATCTCACAATTTCACCCAATTTCAAAAAAAAATTAGCCGAAACGGAGTCCGGGAAGTGAAGTTATGAGCATTTTAAATTCAACAGTTTTTCAGGGTTTTTCCGAAAAATGTCGCGATTTTATGCAGTAATTTATTGTTCTATTTTTGGGGTTTTTTCGTGATGGCAGTGGGACTGCAGATTTCATAGGGTGATCAGATGGCTATTTCTTCTCAAACCCTCAAATAAATTCTACATATTACTGAAGCATTTAAAGCCCAATGGTGTGGCACATTGCATGACAGATTCCATGACCTTGCAGATGGCCTCAATGACAATTTCCGTAATATTCAAGATTCATTGGATAGCATGTAGGAGAGATTTCTTATGGCGGACATCATGAATGAATATCATCAAGAAGTGTATTCTTGGTATGCTTTGGAGGACGATTGTGATGATTGGTATATCGATAGTTTTCATTTCTGGGATGACAACCACTTCCATCTTCTATTTGATGACTCTCCTTCACCTCATATAGAGCACATTATGGAGAGAAGTCCAGCGTCTTCTATGCACACTATTTTTCAGTATTCTTCAGTACTATTATGTTATTCAAATGATTTTGGGGATATGGAGGGATCTACATATTTGGATCCCCATGATCAATGTAGATCCTTGGAGTATCATTTTCAGTTGGTTCTTGAGTTCAGATATATTTCGTGTGGAGTTCACATGAACACTTGGGCATGGGACCCCAATTCACAATCGATGTTGGACTACTTCAGTATGATGGTTTTCATTTCTCCATGGGACCCTAGTTCTCTAGTCTACTTCAG
>JASDQU010501074.1:40992-53565 GCA_032191745.1 Picea mariana | reverse complement strand
TATATAAAGGGTTTCAAGCAATGTAATGGGATATGAAAAGAAGTATTGTATTTGGAGCTGAATCTCATTAGGAGGATGCCCCCTCGAAGAGGCAAGTGAACAGGAGAGGATATCTTCCATAATAGGATCCATTGTATGGTGTTTCCCTACCTCAAGGGTTTGATGGTAATAGAGGAAATTTTGCATATTGTTCTTGTATATCTATTGTGGTTCTTTTGTATTCAGTCTTTGTAGATCTATTCAGGTTCTTAACATGATGATTTCCGCTCGCAAGTTTGGACCCTATACTTTGATGGGTCTAAATCACAAGAAGGGTCGGGAGCGGGATGTATTCTCATTGACCCAAAGGGGAAACGAAATTTCCTATCCTACAGACTAGAATTTGAATGCACTAATAATATTGTCGAGTATGAATCTTTAGTGCAAGGACTATTAAATAAAACCATAGACTTAAACATTAAAGAACTAAAAGTTTTTGGGGACTCTGAAATCATTGTTACGCAAGTAAATAATATTATACATTGCAACTCTCCCCACCTAAGGAATTATCAACAGAAAGTGCACAGGCTAATAGAACATTTTGAAGCCTTCAATGTTACAATGATCCTTAGAACAAAGAATACTCTTGATGATTCCCTAGCCACTGTTTCTTCGAGGTTATCCCCTTTACAAGACTATGAAGCCTCCAGGTTCACTGTAGAACTACTCTACAAACCATTAGTGCCCAACAATATTTCTAATTGGAAGGTATTTGAAGGAGATGAATAGATTATAAAATTCCTAACCAATCAGGAAAATTTTGAAGACCTGGCTATTGAAGATGAAGTATTCCAAGAGCAATTAGTAGAAACCGATTCCCATGAACAAAAAGGTGAAACAGATCACTCTAGTAACATACCCAAGTTTCACGCGATATTGAAAAGGGTAGCCAATTTGGAGAACCTGTTTGACTTAAGGGAAAGATTTAAAGGGTCAACAAACACAAAGATAGGGAGCTTGTGTCCCGTGTACGAGACTATAAACCTAGGAACCCCAAAAGCCCTAAAAATATAAATCTAGGTAAGACAGTGTCTAAAGAAGAAAGGAAAGCGTATCTCAAACTTTTCAGAGAATATCAAGATGTTTTTGCGTGGTCCTATCGAGATCTGAAAACTTATAACACTCGTATTATTCAACACACGATCCCGTTAAAGTCCAAAGTAAAACCCTTCCAATAGAAGCTCTGGAAGTACAATCCATCTCTGGAACCCTTCATGTGTCAAGACTTAAAGAAATCACTAGATGCTACAATTATATTTCAAGTTAGACACTCTGCCTGGGTAGCAAATTTGGTCACTGTTAGGAAAAAGTCTAGGGAAATCCGCCTGTGTGTGGATTTCATAAACCTTAACAGAGCATCAGAAAGGGATAACTACCCAGTCCCACCACGGAATAGCTCTTGCAAACCATGTCTGGTTCTGAAATTTTCTCCTTGTTAGACAGATTTTTAGGTGACAACCAGGTTCTAGTTTCAGAGGAAGACCGATTTAAAACTACCTCCTGAACCAAGTGGGGAACCTTTGCTTATAAAAACATGCCCTATGGGTTAATTAATGCAAGGGAAACCCTCCAGAGGGCCATGGACGTAGATTTTCGGAGATTGATCAACAAGTGTGTAGTAGTCTATTTGGACGACGTAACTGTGTATTCAAAGAGCAGAGAAGATCACATCCAACATCTAACCCAGATTTTTGAAAGGTGTAGAAAATATGGTATATCTTAAAACCCTAAGAAAACTATCTTTGGTGTCAACGAAGGGAAATTACTAGGTCATATTATATATCAAGCAGGAATTCGCATAGACCCGGAATGAATTAAGGCAATAGCTCAGCTTCCCTTACCCCACAACAAAAAGGCTATGCAATCCTTCTTTGGGAAAATCAATTTTGTGAGGAATTTCACCCCTAATTTCGCTGAAACTATCAAACCATTACAAAAAATGATCTGCGAGGATGTTGAATTTAAGTGGGATAACGAACGAAAAAATGCTTTCAGCAATATTAAGACTGCAATATCTCAAGCTCCAGTGTTGCGAAGTCTCAACTTTAGCAAATATTTTTTCCTCTATACTTTTGCCTCCGACCAATCTTTAGCTACAGTATTGACTCAGAAGAATGATGACAACAATGAGACCCCGGTCTCATTTATGAGAACTAATCTTCAAGGGGTCGAACTGAATTACCCTACTATAGACAAACAAGCTTATGTGGTATACAAAGCAGTAAAACATTTCAGATATTAGATCCTAAAAAATAACACCAAAGTCATTATGCCCCATCTCACGGTTCGATCCCTATTCACTCAACAGGAGATGGGGGGAGAAGAGGAAATTGGATGGCAGTTGTCCAAGAATTTGATCTAGATATAAAACCTACCAAACTGGTTAAGCGACATGGATTCTGTAAACTGGTCGTTGAAGCCCAAGACCAAGTGAATGAAGACTCTGGGTGGGAGAATGAATTGGCGTTATGGAGTAGTGAAGCTTTATATGTTCCCCCAGGGCAGAAGTCTTGGTATGGAAAACTAATTTATCTCCTACATCACGGGACTTTCCCATAAAACATAAACCCTAAGGAAAGGAGAGCTCTCAGACTAAAATCGTTACAATATCGCCTCATAAATTTTGTGCTCCTCCACGTAAATTATGATGGGGTACTTTTGAGATGTCTCGAACATGAAGATGCAGACAAGGTTCTGAAGGATCTCCATGATGTTCCTGTGGGTGGACACTTTGCGGGGAATACCACCACTCACAAGATAGTAAGATAAAACTATTATTGGCCTACATTGTTTAGAGAAGCTCATACATATGCTAGAAACTGCAAAACTTGTCAAATAAGCGCAGGGAGGGAAAAAAGAGCAGCTGTCCCACTCCAACCAGTGGCCATATCCAGACCATATACTAACTGCTACAGACTATTTTACGAAATGGGCAGAGGCCATCCCTCTGACTTACGTAAATGAAAAGGTGGTAATCCAATTCATAGAACAACAACTGATCATAAGGTTCAGAATGCCTTTCATTCTTGTTTTTTATAATGTCACTTACTTTTATTCCTCCTTTCTAACCGAGTTTTCTCTAGATAAAGGAATCATAATCAGATACTCTACAAACTACTATCCACAAAGGAATGGAGTGGCAGAATCAACCAATAAGAACCTAGTGAGGATCTTGAAGAAAACAGTTGCAGACAATCAGGAATTGGCATAGTTAAATTCATAATGTCTTATGGGCTGATAGACTAACACCCAAGGAAGATATAGGGAACTCCCCATACTTTTTGGTATACATACAAGAAGCCATTCTCCTGAACGGGCTATATCTTCCATCTCTTCAGCTTGCTCAGGGATCTAAAGGACAACCCTCATTGGTTATTCAACAGAGAATTGATACCCTCCTAATGCTGGAAGAAGAAAGGGAGAAAGAAAAATCAAAGTTCGTCGCTCATCAGCAGATAGTTAAAAGGTGGCTTGACAAGCATAAGGCTAGAGAGAATAATTTTGAAGTAGGAGACTTGGTCCTAAAATGGGATAGAGCGAATGAACCGAAGGGAAAACACTCGAAGTTTCAGAATCTGTGGCTTGAACCTTTTAAGGTAGCCAAGAAACTTGGGCAATAACGTATCAGTTGCAAAATCTGAGGGGGGGAATCGACACCCTCCCGATGAATGGCCAAGCCCTAAAACAATATTTCGTCATAAAAAAAATGTGTGTGTTTTCATGTTATTCTATTTTGTAGGTGTTAGGTAGGCTGATTGCAGAGTCCTTTAATTCTATTTTTCTTTTGTGTGGTATTTTTGTGCAATAAAGTTGTGTTCTACAAGGCATTGGTTGGCCTTAATCAATACATTGTAGCAAAATCTATTCCTGACTCACACTTACATGCAACATAATAAATGCTAGGCAAACTGCATTTTTCTTAAAAGAGTTTTGTATCTAACCTTTGCGAATAAACAATCTTGGCAAGTGATGCAGTGTCTCCCTGGTGATCTGGTAAAACCTAAAGGGAAATATGGTAATTTGGAAAGGACCACATGTACCTAAAGACAGAGCTAGGAAGAATTTCACCTTAACCATCTCATCTTGCAGATAACAGATGCCCTCCTCTCCCACTCGCTCAGGGCATCTCTGCCAAAAATAAATCAATTATATCAAATGAGTGTGAAGTAGGAGAGGGTATGCAAATAACTACGTCGGGGCTATGGACGCTTGCTACCAGCGGAGCAAGGTCTGTGATGTCGGAGTGACTTCGTCGAGGCTATGGACGCTCGCTGGCAGTTGAGAAAAACCGCAACAAGTAAATGATGATAACTAAAATGCATGGTGCCAGTGAATGCTTTACTCGACTCTTGTCAAAAGGGGGCATGGGTCATGGTCAAGAGTAACGAAGGTGGAATAAAGGGTGAAACTCCATCAGCAGGAACCGATTCATGAACCGGGGAAATTTTAAACGCAAGGATAGAAGAGACTCTGATAAAAGAAAAACCAATTAGGTTCTTAACTAGCCTATGCATCAGCTAAGCCCATGGAAGGAACAGAGATTCTGCTTTCGCCCAGTAAATTGCCATTTGTTGAGCGCTCAACACACCCTAAAATCTTTATGAAATTCTATCACTTTTTGGGTACCACTTGTTCTTTTACTGTCTGAATTGAGTTCACTATGGGGGGATGGTTTATGTTTTGTTTTCATCAACTCTTATCGATCAAGTCGGATTTCTTTGAACTTGTTAAATAAAACTTCATGTCTAACAGAACTTGGCATCCTAACTAGGAATCTGCAGTTAACATTGTGACTAACGCGCTTGTGTTCGGTGTTGGAAAAATGCAATAAGGTAAAGTGGACACACAATTACACTAATCTTTGACGCCTCTTCGGCATCGGTAGAAGGTGGATTTGGTTTGCGTATGGTTTTCGCCATGAATTTTTGAGAGATATTCGATCCCCATCGGTGTCGGCAAAGTATGGGAGGGATAGATAAAGTCCATAAAGAAAATCATTGATAGCTAATGACCGATGCGCTTTCTTGGGGTCGGGGAAAATATAAAAATATTGAAACAATTGATTTTTTATGCGTTAAACATATCGTCGATCAGAGACTCTTGATACACTTCTAGCATCGGGGAATTTTCGAGAGGGCCAATCCGGGAGAACTTGGGTAGGTTTATCGTCAATCATCGATCCTTGATACTCTTCAGCATCGGAAGGATGGGATGGGGTTTTAGAACATGTAGGTTAAGGAAACTCTTGATTTTGTATAACACGAGTAAATGAAGAGGTCGGTCTCGAATGCCACATGTCTTTATCACATAAGGGTGTCGTACGGCCTAGTTTCATCTCAAATCGTCTTAAGGTTTCTTGTGTCCTAGTCACACCTCCAAGTCAACCTTGCCATGTGAGTTATGTACGGTAATATCAATTGGCGCAAAGCTTTTGCAAGGAGATATCAACAAAAATTGTTCAAACTGGAACCCCAACCCCGGACCCACCAACTGGATTAGCGAAATGATGGGATGTTTTCGGCATGAGGTACGATCAGATTCTATCATTTAATAGACTAGTTAATGCTTCATCCCGCATATGTTACACCCTGTGCGCTGATCGAACAACAATGATTTGAAATCACCGATAGGCCATGTTACAACCTGCACCTACGCCGTCAACCTATGATCGAATTTAATTATAAATGTCTTTGAATATCTGGCGCCAGATTTTATAGAAATACACTCATAACCTGAATTGAATGGTTGATGTGACAAGGTAAGTTCATCCCTATTTAAATCACTAGAACATATTTGAGCATTTTCATTCTACGCACAAATTCGAATTCCGGAGCAACCGAAAAAGCAAAGAAAGTGTCTCGAGACTGTGTCGATTCTCAAACTATCAAAACCAAGTTAAACAAGCAGTTGAGGTATGTGTTAAAGTTTGTCAATTCCATGGTCGTAATTTTTCATATGCATCTCATTTCTCGCACAGTATCTAACTATGTTCTAGTTGCAGGGAAAATGCCTCCAAGAAAGCCTACAACTAGACGCTCGTCGAGAGTACCTAAGCTGAAGGAAGCAGAAATAGGTGAAGGCTCTTCACCTAGTACTGCAAGACAGTTGGAGTATGCTCCCAGGGCAGAGCCTGTCATTAAAACCTCAACTAAGAAGGCCTTTGCCCAAACTTCGGTATTTAGTGATACAGAAGCAAGCACTGAATCCAAAGTAATGCTCCCATAGTGGGGGGACCTATTCAACAGAATCAGCCGGGAGGAGTACCTGGAGTGTATCCCACACAGCGACCCGGATGTAAGGGCACTCGATGACCAGGTGTTCCAAAATATCCGAAGTTCATATTTCAACATGGTAGCCAGCAAAACCTCGGTCTTACCATGCATAAAGGTTTTGAAGTGGCTAATCGACCATAGAGATGCGCAAAAATGATTAATCAACAATGAGAATGGAAGGTGTGTCAAAGTTTTCCTCCCGACAAAAGTCCAAAAGTACTACAAACTCAGACACCCAGAGGAGCAGATAAACATAGACTTCATGGTGAAATTCTATGAATTCCATGACACCAGTTGGTTGATGGCCTCATGGTGGAAGCAGGACAAAAATTTTACAAATCGAAGCAATGGTTGGTATGGGACAATCAACCTGAGGGAGCCATACATCTACTTGATGGCTCTCATCTGTCGACTGTATGGAGATAAGGACTGCTCCAAGTTTTCAGAAGCATGGATGACCTTGGTGTACATAGTGGTGATCTCCGGAAGCAGCTTCAACTGGGAAGAAATTATTTGTAAGCAATTAAGAATATATGTACAGCAGGCTCAGATGCCGAAAGAAGGGGAGGCAGTCTCTTTCCACATGGCCTCGTACCTGCTCGATGTGATATGTGCGAGAAATGTCTTCATCGACATGAATTTAAGCTAGCATCTTGTGGAGCTCCCTGTTAACGTTTATTTTATCATACTTTGGGAGAACAGATACAAAAAATCCTACACACTCATTTGAGATGAATTCATCGCTTGTATTCATTTTATTGTATTTAAAAAGGAATGCCCAAGACTATCCACAGTAGCCAAGAAAATGGTAGTGAAGGTAGGCCACTGGTATTTAAATGAATGCACAACCTATATCAGGGTGCTCGGGGCCACCGAAGCATCTCATCTACTACCTGCTCATGTCCCAGACCGGCTCATTATGGGAGAAATTTGCTATCAGACTATCCTGCAGGGCTATAACGCCATGCTAGTCAAGGACAAGAAGCGGGCTTTCATACCCTATGGTTTCCATGTGGGATTTTATTTCGTAAACGACACTGCTCAAGCCAAATAAGAAGGGTTGAGCCAACTTGAATTCAGGCTCCCAACAAGACGATTCTGCAAGCACGACCCTAAAGGCTTGGTCCTCCAACATGCTTCACAGGTATCATCATGTTGGCCATACATGCAGGACAAATTTGAGGATGAAATTTTCACAGAGTGTGCTTAGGACTGGAAGGAGGTAGTACATACGATGTCCAACCCGAACATGACCAGGTTCAAGGCTATGATCATGGACGAACATGTGGAAATAATAGAGCAGTTGGATCAAGAGGCCCCCACAGTTAGGGAAGAGATCTTAGCGGCAGAGACTACAGAGGCACAAAGAAGAGGATTTCTCTTGCTAGAAGGGGCACATAGAATCATTAATCAGTTGCAAAATGACCCTGATCTTGCTAAGATGTCGAGGATACCCATTGATGACCCAATCGAAAGCAGAGGAGAGCCAAGTGGCTTAGAGCCAATACAACTGGAAGAAATCACCGGGACATAAAACCCTGAAGTGCCACCACCACAAATCAAATCACCAGGGGGGATTTCAACCCAGCTTGAGATAGCAAGGACACCAGGTAGGACTAGTGTACCAAATCCCTTGTTTGAATTAATAACTATCTATGATGAGGAGGAGAGTTTGGAGGTTTCCCTAGTGACTCTGGTGCAGATTAGAGAGGAAAGGGAACCTGAGAAAGCATCTACCCCAGGTCTCGATGCTTCAATTCAAAACATTCTGCAAAGCGACCATGAGGTCAAAATTGTCTTAGACACTGAGCTACTCGACTTGTCGGAAACCCTAATAGACGGCTTGAGGGATGAGCTAGGATCGGGTGGCTAAAGAGAGGAAACTCCACAGCAATAAATCAACACTCTAATAGATGATTACCAAGTAAGTACCGAACGTACCCCTGGTTTCTCATTTTTTGTCGATACCTCACTAGTTGATGAGCCATCAGGACACATGGAACAAGTTCAGGAACCCATCCTAGAATAGGTACACACAGCTGGGAGCCTGGGAAATAATCTAACCTGGGGAGAACAATAAATCCCCGAACCTATTGATGAGGTCGCCAACATACAAGCGATCGCCTATGACCATAAGAGAAAATTCGTCATGAAGAGAACCACTAAGAAGAGGAGGCTTACATTGGATAGTTCGATTCTCATCACCACAGAGGAGACGTTGCTCAGCACAGAACATGCCAAGACATCTGAGCTTATCGACACAGGGATGGCTATCACAGATGCCAGATTGGATAGAGCAAGAAGAGATGAAAAGGAATTGTTCGTTGCACTTAAGTAGTTGGAGCATCTACACCATTTGGAAAAATACTATCAGGACTCCACACAAGTCGTAGTGTTTTTGAGAAGTGATTTCCAAGATTCCTATGCCAAATTCACGAATGAACGACACCTTTTCACTACAGGTATAGCCGATTTCCAAGAAGACACCCTTATGGCACTAGTGACCTGCAAGAATGTGGAAAGGTGGTATGAGAAGGCTCACCAAGTAGTAGAAAGGATCGATTACATCAGCACGGTTCAAAAGGGTCGAGACACCGAAGAGAACGACATTCAGGTGCTGAGGGACAACAGCATAGAGAATATCAGGAAAGTGGACGAATACTGGGTAAAAATGGCCCAGGAACCTCCGTGGGAGATTCAGGAGAAGTGGGTCAAGTGTGAAAAGAGCTAGGAAAAGATTAATTGGGAGATGAAAGACATCGGCCTCCCATAATTCGGCTCACTCGAGGAATTTTTTGACATGCATGACATAGTCAAGCAACATGCAGAACAAGACTCAGCATGGAAAGCAGAGATATCAAAGGTTGCAAGCATGGCGTCGGGTCAAGTACAACAGTTCATGGAGCATCTGATTAAGGCTCAAGTAGTTTTGCAGCGGTTAAGTGTTAAAATAATCAAGTACAGATCATGGGAAGTAGAAGTGAAAGAAATTCTTTCATCCCCAATGGACCAGCACAAGTTCCTTTATCCCACCACATGCGAGGAAGTCTTTGTCAAATGGTCGGAGTATGAGAAGAGTCATCCACTTCAGTAAAACTATTTGATGATTCTTAGAAGACAGAGAGATGAAAGCGCCATGTGGCAATATTTTTTTTTACTTAGCTTGCACTTGTAATAGCTATTTTTAGTTAATGATTCATTATAAATAAAAGGATTCACCTTTTAGCAAGGGTCAATGGTTTTGGCAAAGACCCTCATTTTTGGAAATGTAAAGAACTATTTACGAACTACCTTAATTGAGAAGTCTTGTTTAGGATAGGACACAAACTTCTATTTTTTTTTTCATCAAAGGAGTTGTGTGATTGGATCGAGGAGGAATTACTTCCAACTTTATTTCATGAATGGATGTTGTAATGAGTAAGAGTTTCAGAATCTATTGAAAAGTTAATTGTTTCAATATTTTTTGTAGTTCTTGTCTCTAATGATGAAAGAAAATCGTTTTGTTAATGTGTGATTAATGCTAGAGCTAAGGAAACTATTTTTCTTGCCATCATCTTATTGCATGCGTGTTTTCTTATGATAATTGTATCTCAATCAATAATTGAAATACCAGCAAGTTAATGTATTAATACTAAGCTTGTCATGGGTGTGAATATATTTGTCTTCATGATTGAGCACAAGGGTTATCCTAAGCTCAGCCTTCTTCAGTAGTTAAGAACCCCCCCTTTACCAGCTGGTTTATACCAGCACACATGTTTTTATCAAACCCATCTAATAAAAGAAAAGACAAAAAATACAACGTTTAAAATGAAGGAGGAACTCTCATAAGAAGATATCATGTCAATCACTACGTAAATCCCATCGATAAATTGGCCGGTTCGAAAGATTTGGAGAACCATTCCACCATCAAATGCTTCAGATTCTAATTGGGCCTTCGTGGAGGGTTTGGTTCCTGTTGTTGATTTAAAGGGATTTAGGACCCCTCAACAGGGTCCTCTCTACATGATAGGTTTTTCCACCAGTTCCACCCCCAACAAATTTGGTTGAATTTTTACATCCACACCTTTCTATGAAGGGTATGCAAAGTTTGTTTTTAATTTCCCATATCTATGGAAACAACCACACTTAAAAGGAATTTCTTCATAGTCAAGAGTGAGTTGGTAAATGTTTCCCTTACACTTAATGAGCATTTCCTTCATGAAGCCCATGTTTATCTATAAGCCTACTAATATCCTTTCCATTCCATAGTACCTGGTATCTCAGAAGGAGTAGTTGGATTCATAGTACAATATGAGGGCATTCCCAATAGTTTCAAAGACATCATCAAACCATAAAATAAGAGGAAGACCAAGAATGAAAACCTAAACTAGAAGGATATCAACATGAGCAGTTATCGCATTGAAATCCACATGCCATTTTTTAGAAATAATTTTTGGGAACCCCACTTCCATCTATTGTGAATGATATTATTTACCTCATCCATCAATTTGAAAACCCACACTAACCATGTTTTTTCCAAAGTCATAATGTGGAGAGGGTATTTGACCAGAAGTTCAAAATTTTCCTTTGTCCACTCCTCAAGATAGTCCATGTTCATATCCCTACTAGGAAACCTTCCAACAACCATATTTTCTTCCAATTCCATTATGTCATTAAGCCTGGTAGTCTCTCCCAAATTTAGGTTGACCCGGTCCCACAATTTTTTAATACACTTGTGCCTTTTTTGTTTCCTCGCACCCTCCAAGGTTTGTGACCCTAAACCCCCTGTATAAGGGATTGAGGAGACACTTAGATCTTTTAGTTCTAGGAACTCTCTAATAAACCCTACCTCTATATGGACTTATTTTCTTCCAATTGTGATATAGTAGGGGAATTCAAGTTCTTTTCAAGAATTTACTAGACAAATTGTGGTACCAAATCCATCATGTGGTCAAGTTAAAACCCTATTATTTTCTCTCATGTGGTCAAGTTAAAACCCTATTATTTTCTCTCATGTGGTTTAAAATTAGAGGATCTACATTATATATTCCATCATGCTTTATAGGTAGTGTACCTATATATTATTGAATATCCATGGGAGGGACGTCGACTAGTCTCGTCAATCCTTCACTCACTCGATTCTTGACCTTAGTATCATGGTCATACAACCCTTTATCCACTTCACCTATGATATCCACTCTTTACTCCATCAAAGGGTGCAACCCTAGGTTATATGTCCTCCTGGAATCCAATGTGTTTCCAAGTGGGTTGAAATGTGGGTTAGCATATATCTGTTGACCCTCGAATAAGTCATCCATATTATCCAAACATTCCTCCTCCATGCTCGATACAAATTCCATGTCTTCGGCCTTATATCTCCCTATTCACCCTCACTCTTTTCCTTACATAAACCCTAGTGTTCAAATAATTTCATCGTCAATGACGTTTATTCGTTAGTTTATCAATTGCATAGTTGAGAAAATAAGTGGACTCTTGCAGTCGTTGAAGAGGACAAAAGATTTCCTCCAACATCGCTTCCAAAACCTTAAAATTTATTACCCAATCATCCATTTCTTATAGAAAATATCCACATAATAAATTAACTATGATTGTATTTCCCAATCACAAATGATCTTCCAGTTTAATGGTGGAGAGTAGATCCAATGCTAATGATGTGAGATCTTCTATATTACAAATGATAATACCACTAATATGGAAAAAAATTCCTTCCTCAAATGTTGCAGAGATAATAATACATGTGTTTTCTGAAATTAAACATCTATTTAGAAACGAAAATGTGTATATTATGGACAATGGGAACCACAACTTAGCTTAGGATTTATTAAGAAGTCTAGTGGTGGTTGCAACCATGTCCAAATTTGAGAGGTTGATTCATATCTTTCCATTATTAGCGCCTCACACCACAAATGGATTCAAACATCATAGACTCATTGGTGTCCTCCATAAAATCATGCACCATAGATTCATTCCATTGCACACACCACAGACTCATTCCATTGCAAGCACCTCAAACTCATTTTGAACACTATACAAGTCATGCCAATAATGCGAGATATTTTATATTATAAATGATAATACCACTAATATGGAAAAACTCGCCTTCCTCAAATGTTGTAGAGATAATAATACATGTGTTTTCTGAAATTAAACATCTAATTAGAAATGGAAATGTGTATATTCTAGGCAATGGGAGCCACGACTTAGCTTGATCTTTATTAATAAGTCTAGTGGCGGTTGCATCCAACTCCAAATTTGAGAGGTT
>JASDQU010501074.1:0-29591 GCA_032191745.1 Picea mariana | reverse complement strand
ATTATTGTGTCTAACAAATCCTATTGCACGCACATTTTGTAGAATTAAGGGAAAAAATAGAATAGAGCAGGATCAACAGAGATATCAGAAACATGGAAGATGCATAGAGAAATTGTATCCATGAATATGAAGTCAGGGGGTTGTATGTCAACATGGGTAATGCAGGGACATAATTGAATGGGCATGGAGAACGCAAAGAGGAAAGCGTAAATTTAGTGGAGACAATAAAGAGTCTGCAAAGAGATGTGTTGAGATATAAATTTGATAATGAGAGGCTTATGAAATCTCATGAGCAGCAGAATGGATTCAACATCAAGTTGTTGCAGAGTTTGGACATGATAGAGAAGAAGGTGGATAAGGAGACAGACTCCAGTAAATCAAAAGATCACCAATCTCATTCCAGAAAGGAAGAATCTAGGAGTGTTGGTAGGCATCATCATCACTCACCAAGACACTCAATTAGAGTAGCATACAATATTCCAAGTCTATCTCCAGTCAAAAAGCATAGCAGAAGGCCTGGAGTGGATGATCTACAAGGAAAGATGAGGAAGATCAAACCCCCTACCTTTGATGCTGAGCACAGGAAATATGAGGATGTAGAGACTTGGCAATTGGGAATGAGGAAGTACTTCCAATTGCATAATTACTCCTCACAAGCAGAAGGGAGAATTGCAATTTACTATTTGAAGGGAACATAATCAATGTGGTGGGACTAGTTTGTGCAAGTAAAGCACATTAATGAGAAGAAGATTACTCGGAGGGAGTTCAAAAAGTATTTTCAAATGAAATAGTTTTCTAAGCGTTATTATGATAGGAAGATGAAGTAGTTATTTGAAATCAATCTTGGAATCATGACCATGGATGAGTATGAGAGAAAGTTCTTAGAAATGCTAAGGTGTGTTGACTTCATCAAGGATGAGAAAGTCAAGATTCAAAGTTTTTTTAGTAGGTTACCTTCAGTGTTCAGTGACAAGATATAAAATGATGATCCCAAGACATTGGAGGAAGCAATAAGGAGAGCCAATTTCCTTTATGATCAGCATAGAGGAAGACCAGCTTTCCAAAAGGCTTGGGAAGACAAGAAGAAAGGTAAGTTGGAGCAGAGAAAGAAAGGGCACAAGCCACCATTCTTTAGAAATGGTTCTCAAGGGAAGCCAACTAAAAATGAGCCCAGAATGTCAGAAACATTGGGGGAAAAAACAAGGCAACAACCTATTAAATGTTGGGGTTGTGAGGGAGATCACATGTAAATATATTTCCCTCAGAGGTGACAGAGTGAAGATTGTTCACAATTTACAGCAGGTTGATACAGTTGAAGACATGGGAAGAAGAATGCCAAGGATCTACGCAATCTTGGACAACAAGTAACCTGAATTTCAGTCTCATATGATCAAAGTGGAAGGTAAGATCTATGATAAAACTATAGTTGGTTTAATTGATTCAGGAGCTAGCCATAGTTACATAAGCCCTAACCTTGTTTAAATATTTCATTTTCCAAGAATCCAACTTGGGAAATCTTGGTTAGTTCATCTAGCTACAAGATATAAAAGAAGAATCAATGAGTTGGTTAAGGATTGTCCAATGGACATGAATGGATTGATCACAAAGGAAGATTTAAATAGCATGCATTTGGGTTCATCTGATTACCTAATTGGTATGGATTGGTTGGATAAGCATCACATTGTCCTAGATTGTTATAACAAGGCCTTCACTTATTTGTATGAAGAAGGGAACTTGAGGACATTTTGCGGTATTCCAAGGGCAGTAGCTATCAAATAAATTTCAACATTGCAGCTAAAGAGAATCTTTAGGAAAGGATGTCAAATATTTGCAACGTATATGGAAGAGTAACCTAAATATAAAGGGCCAAGCATTGAATACTATGCATTCCTAAAAGAATTTGAAGATGTATTTAGAGAAATGTTGGGGTTGCAACCAAAGAGAGAAATAGATTTCTCCATAAATTCAATGCATGGAGCTACCCCAGTGTCCAAGACTCCTTATAATATGAGTACACCAGAGTTGAAGGAATTGCAAATGCAGCTTGAAGAGATTTTGAATAAGGGGTATATACACCCAAGTGTGTCACCTTGGGGTGCCTGA
This sequence comes from Picea mariana, assembly GCA_032191745.1. Taxonomy (NCBI): domain Eukaryota; kingdom Viridiplantae; phylum Streptophyta; class Pinopsida; order Pinales; family Pinaceae; genus Picea; species Picea mariana. Next base: position 27,488 of record JASDQU010501074.1, on the reverse strand, counting down.
GTGTTATTTGTGAAGAATAAGGCTGGAACCTTGAGGCTATGCATTTATTTTAGACAGATGAATAAAGTCACTGTGAAGAACAAGTATTCTTTGCCAAGGAAAAATGATCTATCTAATCAGTTGAAAGATGCAAATATATTTTACAAGATCGATATTAGGTCAGGATACCATCAGGTGAGAATTAAAGAAGAATATATCAGCAAGAAAACATTTAGAAAAAGGTATGGCCATTATGAGTTTATAGTGGTGTCATTTGGGTTTTCAAATGCACCAGTTGTCTTCATGTGTTTGATGAATGGAATTTTCATAAATTACTTGGATAAGTTTGTCATTGTATTCTTGTATGACATCCTTATCTACTCTAAGTCTGAAGAAGAGCATGAGCAACACTCAAGAATGGTGCTACAAGTATTAAGGGTGCATCAATTGTATGAAAAGTTAAGAAAGTGCTCATTTTATCAGGGGAAGACACATTATTTGGGCCATATCATTTTAGGGGAAGGGATATCAATTGACCCAGAAAAGATAAAATCCATTGAAGGATGGCCAACACCAAAGAATGTCTCTGACGTGAGATCATTCATGGGACTAGCAAGTTAATGTAGAAGATTTATTGAAGGGTTTTCAAGAATTGCACATACAATTACTTCTTTGCAAAAGAAGGGTGTGAAATTCGAGTGGACTCCTAAATGTCAGGAAATATTTCAAATCTTGAATAATTTGTTGATAAGTGCACCATTCTTAAATATTGTTGATCCCAATGGAAACTTCAATGTGTGCATTGATGCTTGCAAAGAAGGGCTTGGAAGATTCCTTAGTCAAAATGGGCATGTGATATGCTACGACTCAAGGAAGTTGAAAGAGCATGAGAGACACTATGCCACTCATGATTTATAATTAGAAGCCATAGTTCATGACTAGAAGATGTGGAGGCATTATCTTATGGGAAAGAGATTCGAGCTAAGGACATACCATAGTGGTCTGAAATATTTGTTTGGACAACCAACTTTGAATGCCAGGCAAATCAGATGGTTGGAATTCCTTAATGAGTATGACTTTGATACAAAGCATATCAAAGGAAAAGAGAACAAAGTGGTTGATGCATCACTTAGAGGGTTCATCAAATGCATGCTACAACCATTAACATATACAAATCTGATTTAAAAGACGGAATTTCGAAGGCTGCAAAATCAAACAAACATTATGCGCAAACAAAAGAAATATTACGGAAAGGAAATTTGCAACAAAAAATTAAATATTATGAGATGAGAGAGGATGGAATCCTCATGTATAGGGGTAGATTTTATGTGCCTAAATATTAAGAGATGAAAAATATGGTGTTCACATAAATGCATAATGTGCCTTATGTTGGGAACCCAGGTTACCAGAAAACAATTGTAGCTTTCAAGAGATAATATTTTTGGCTTGGTATGAAGAAAGAGGTGGCTAATTATATAGCTAGATGTCTTGAATGTCAAAAGGTAAAGGTTGAGCACAGACATCCAACTGGTTTTCTACATCCATTTCCATTTACTCCCATTACTAGGAGTAAATGGGAAGTGGTGACAATTGATTTTATCACCAAGCTACCCAGAACAGTGAAGAAACATGATTCCATCATGGTGGTGGTGGATAAGTTAAATAAAGTTGCACATTTTATTCAAGTGAAGCTAACCCACAAGGCATATAACATTGTAGATATTTTGATGAGAGAAATTTCCAGGATGCGTGGTGTTCCTAAGGCAATTGTTTCTTACAAAGATCTCAAGTTCACATCAAAATTTTGGAATGTATTATTTAAAGATTTTGGGACAAATCTGAGTTTTAGAACAACATATCACCTAGAATCAAATGGTAAAACAAAAAGGGTCAATCGGGTGATTGGGGATATGCTAAGAATTTATGCAATGGATAAATCATCAAAATGGGAAGATTACTTACATTTAGTTTAGTTTTCGTATAATAATTGGTATCATGAATCTTTGAAGATGAGCCAATTTGAAGGATTATATGGTTGAAAATGAAACACTCCAGTGATCCTGGATAACCTAGCAAATAGAGCAGTGGTTGGGCCAGAATTACTCAAAGAAATGGAAGAGAAGATGGTAAAAATATAACATAATTTGAAGGTTGCTCAGGACATGAAGAAAATTTATGTAGACAAAGGCTAAATGCACAAATAATTTAAAGTGGGAAAGCATGTTTTCTTGAAAGTGAAATATAAGAAGAGTTCACTTAAATTGGGGAGCTTCCCAAAGCTGGCAGCAAGATATTGTGGATCATTTGAGATCCTGGAAAGGATTGGTCATTTTTCATACATGATTGCATTGCCTACATCCATGTGCATTCATAATGTATTCCATGTGTCTTTTCTTAAAAAGCATGTGTCTAATGTTAATCATGTAATTGATTGGAATGTGATTCATGTGGAGCAAGAAGGCAACTTATGAGTTCAATCTGTGTGCATATTGTATAAAAAATTCAAGTTGCTCCAGAATCGAGTAATAGGGATGGTAAGGTCCAATGGACCTATTACAGTCATGAAGATGCAACATGGGAGCATGGGGATGCTATGTGGGAAGAGTACCTGCATCTTTTTGAAGATTTTTGAAAAAAAATCTTCTACATGTGTATATAATGCACTAAGGATAGTGCATAAATAAGGGGGAGGGTAATGTAATACCCCTAAGATGAACCCCAAGTTGTAAATGTACATATGTTTTATAGGCTGGTGAGCCTAGATGTTTTGGGCTAGAGTGTCTTGTATATATACTTTGAAGCCAAAGTGCTTGTGTGATTTAGGCCAAGGAGCATATGTGTTGAAACGCCATTGAACCTAATAATTGTAACATGTAACCAAAATCAATGATATTAATATAATACATCATTTTTGCAGACCAAGTCAGATGAAAGAGTATGGAGGGCTAGGACTCCACGACATGGAAAGGGGATTAAGGGTCTAGGAAGAGGGGCTAAGTTAAGGGGGCTTAACCCAAGGGAATATTATGATATTATTTTCAAAGTCCAAAATCATGTGATATTATTTTATCCTAAGTTCCTAAAGGTTGGGAACAATTCACCAAGTGGAGTCAAAGCTAGGTCATAAGGTGGCAAGTGTCAAGTTAAGGACATACAAATATATTGTTGGGAATTAGTGTAATTCCATCATTCACTCACTCGTTCCATACATCATCCATTCCTTTGTTGAGAGAACTGTGAATCTAAATGTCACCCAATCAATCCTTAGTTTTTTGGGCTGAAGAATTGGGTTGTCAAGCTTGTGAATCATCCTCTCTTGGGAAGGGAAATTCTAGGTATAGTTTCCATGTGTGTTGGGTTGATGAGTGTTGAACTCTTTGAGCAAACTTATATTCCAGGTGCCATAGATATCTAATACTTCCTGGCTAGCATGTTGTTGAAGCCCTGGAAGGGAAGTGGGATAGTTGAAGGACTTTTGAGAAGAGAAGGGGTACACTTCCTGGGGTGGGACAGACTATGGGGAATGAGAGACTGTGAGTTGGGAATTGTTGCTAGAGTTGGAACCTTGGCCTGATATTTTGTGTGTTGTTGGTTAGACCTGTGTTGGGCTTAGGTAACCTTTTCCCTATTAGAGTCATATCCCCAACTCAAGGGTGACCTATTTTTGAGAGTATATGAACAATAGAGTCTGCGGATGGGAGGAGCATCTGAGGTCTACAACCAATAAGTGTTTTTAATTAAAAGATAAGTGTTATTTACTTTTTTTTTCATGCTAAATAATTTGTATTTTTATGTTAATTTTGTTATGGTTATTTGTACTTATTTACGCATGAATGGTATGATATTAGACTACATATTTGTTGCATATGGAGGGAATATTAAGTAGTTAATGGTATCAGAGGAAAAAAAATTGTGGTGTGGCCCAACCTCGGTGGTTGGGGAAGTTACATTATTATAGAGTTTTTGTAACCGATCCCTATGTATAGTGCACCCAGATATTCTCCACATGAGTTACAACTGGACACCGCATATTTCTCTTGTATTTGGACATCCACCCAACTGTTGGGACATGTTTTGGCATATTTTATTTTAAATGATCAAGACAAGGCATGCTTCTACCATTCAGCCATATGAATTGTTTCATGTCACTGTCCCATTTCTTTCTTTTCTCTTCATACAATGCAACGTATGGTCTTGTTGCCTTCACTTTGTAAAGAACAAATTTATTGATGGCATCAATTTATAAATTTGTTGATGTATAAAAAGATTCAAAATGAATATCATGAGATCAAATATATATTATCAACTTAAAGAACAAATTTATTAATGGCATCAATTTTTAAATTTGTTGATGTATACAAGAATTCAAAACAAATAGCATGAGATCAAATATATATTATCAACTTCAATGTAAACAATTTCTCTGTACTAAATTGACAAAATATAAGTGACTTACTCTTTATCGAGCACCTTTTTCCATTCATTTGGAGTATCTCCCCTTCCCTTTTGTCCTCATCTTGATGGTCATCCCAAACAATTGCCCCTGTTGTGTCGTCAATTTCTTGATGTATTCACTAGCATAATAGAACGACTCATATACTATGTACCCCTCTTCCATAGAGCCCTCTAGGTTTTCCCTTTTTCAAACAAAACCCTTCAATTTTTTCATATACCTCTCTAAGAAGAACATCCAATGATAGGGCCCCAGCTAATTCATACTCATCAGGTAGGTGAATTAGAAGATGGACTTGCAAGTCCATAAAACTAGTGGGCAGTATTAATCAGTGTTTACAAGATTCCATCGAGTTTTGTAATTATTGATATCAACAACCTTTATTAAACTAGCATCTAATGGATTTACTATGGAGTAACTTAAGAGAGTAGGATCATTACATAAATGCACTAATCTATTATATTGTGATGCAAACAATATGTAATATATTGAAGATTTTCAAAAGATAATAAATATTTTGAATTTCAAGGGACAATCTTATTAGAATTTTGAAAGGCTCCATTATTTTACTATGGCAATGAATAATGGAGGGAGGTTGTTGTAATAGTCAAAACACTTTGCAAAGAAGTGTTCATCTGGAAAATGTCCATCTATCATGTCTCCTTCTATAGAAATTCGCAACCTAGATAAAAAAAATCTACAACAACATTATACTTTCCTAGTTTGTCAAGAATGATTAGAACAAATTGTTGTAGTAATAAAAACCACCTTACTGTACTACCATTAATGTCGGATTTATTCATTAAATATTTGATAGAAAAATTATCAATGTGCACAAAAACTTGGCATCTTGTAACATAATGTCTAAATTTGTTAAGAGAATGAACTACTTTTAGAAATTCCTTTTCTGTGATTGTGTATTTTAGCTATGCACCAAACAAGTTTGTGCTTATGGAAGAGATGGCATAAGGCTTATTATCTTCATTATTTCCCAAAAATTCTCCTATTTCCTTATCCGATGCATCAGTATGAATGTGAAAAGGAAGAGTCCAATTAGGACCTTGTGGAATCGGAGTTGCTGTGAGTCTTTCCTTGATAATTTCAAATGCTTCTTGACAGTGTAAGGTCCAATAGAAGCCTACATCTTTATATAGCAAGGCAGACACAAGAGAGGCTATTTACTAAATTCTTTAATGAATCTTTTATAATAACATGTATGTCCAATAAAACTTCTAAAATATTTTTGTTTCAAAGGGATAGGTAGATGTCTAATAATCTATATTTTTCTTTGATCTACATCAATCCCTCTAGAGGACAAATGGTGTCCTAGCACAATTCTCTCATTCAAAATCATGTTGCATTTTTCATGACTAAGGGAGAGGTTCATTTCTTCACACCTTTGGAGAGCTTTATCAAGATTATCTAATGTTCATCAAATGAGTTTCCATAAGGAGTGAAGACATCCATGTTAATTTCTACTTTGTCATGGATAAGATCTGAAAAATATGCTAAGTATAACTCTTTGAAATGTGGTTGGGGCATTACATAAGCCATATGGAAGAACTTTATAAGAAAAAGTGACCTAGGGGCAAGTGAAGGTTGTTTTATTCTGGTCTTCAGAGTTTCTTTGTTTCTAATTATATCCATTGAATCCATCTAGGAATGAGAAATACCCCTTCCCAGATAAAACATGATCTAGAACTTGGTCGATAAAAGGTAAAGGGGAATGATCATTCATGGTAGATTTGTTTAATTCCCTGCAATCCACACTTATTCTCCCTTTTCCATCCTTTTTAGAAACAATAACCAAAGGTGAAACCCATTCACTATCTAAAATTGGGTAGATTAAGCCAACATCTAACAGTTTTTGCAATTCTTGTTTGAAAATGTCTTTTAATGCAAGGTTCATCCCCATTTGAGACTTCCTAATAGGCTTTTAGTCTTCTTTAATGTAAATATGATGAGTACAGATGGAGGGTGGATTCCTTTCATATGTTTATAGTCCCATGAAAAGGTTGCAACATTTCCTTTCAGCACAACTAATAATTGTTGCTCTTGTTTCTAAGTAAGATTTATGTTGATTTTCAGTGTCTTTGAAGGGTCAATTTCTACAGTTTTGATAGTGGGATTATTAGTTTCAACTATGAAAAGTTATACCCATGATTCCCCTTTCTTATCAAATCCAATGTTTTTCTAATTATGCATATGGGCTAAAAAGAGGTTTGGACTAGGTCCTCTTCCTCTTCTTCTACCCATATTTGAAGATTTTCTAACATTAATGGTTGAGCAGGGAGGTAAAGGACAAGTTGTTTTTGAGATTTCCCATTAGTAATGGTCATGTTCCTTGCCCTATAGCTGATGTATGCATCTATTGTGGCCAGCCAAGTTCTTCCCAAGATAAGAGGATACCCATTGAATCTATACTTGGGTTGAAGGACCAAAAAATCAGTGGGATATTCCCAAGAGTCAATGGATATCATTATGTCTTCCAGCATTCCCTCAGGTTTCATTGTGGATCTATCTGCAAGTTGAATAATAGTGGATGTATGTATTAGGGATCCTTGAAGTTTAATATTAACATTGTATCCTTATTCATAAAAATATTGCATCCCCTAAATCAATGAGAGTGTTTCAGATCAAGATGTTGTTAATGTGTACATTTACCATAGGGCTACCTGGATCCAAATATTTAGGAGGAATTATCCTTCCAAGCACAAGATGAGCTAATTTTCCTATGACATTGATTATAGGGGTGTCCTTTTTCTTTCTTCCTAGTCTCTTGATGCATTCTTCTTTGATGAGTTTGTTATAAATAGGTACATATTTAATAGCGTGTAGGAGAGGCATCTTCACACACAAGTTTTTGAGTTCTCATAGGAGTTCATTTTCTTCAGATGTATGTGTTTTATTAGAATTCAACCTTTCAAGTTAAGGTCGGGCTTGAGGCTACTGTAAGAAGGTTTCATGTTTTTCAGGCTATGAATCTTTTATTTTATTTGGAGGTCCCTGTAAGAATTTCATTGATCTAAGGTTTATTTCCTGAACATCTAGGGAGTAAGTTTGATATGTCGCCTCATTGTTATACATAGGATGAATTTGATTATTATTTGGATTGGGGAAGATTGAGCAGGAGATTTTGGTTGTTTGGGATGAACAATACTCTAAATAGTGTTATTGGGTTGAGGAGGAGGAGGCATCAATGCTTGTTGTTTAAATTTTTTTGGCCTCCATCCTTGTGGAGGATGAGTCCACTAAGGATTTTGGACCTATGGTAAACTAGGAAATGGTTGGTATGGAGAAGGAATGGGTTGGCCTTGGTATTTCCATGGATTTGGAATTTTACAACGTGATTATTTAGCATTATACCAAGGTTTAGAAGGAATTTGTGCATTATATCTACCAAAATATTGAAAAGTATCATAGCCCATACCTGATTGGAAGGGTCTTGGTGCTCTTGTTCATCTTTGATTGATGAATCATATCGGCTCCACATTTTATTCTACTTGTAACACCATGTTTCCCCCAGTTTGTAAATATAGCTTTATTGGTCAGGAACTATGGCAAACTTAAAGTGTGAATGTTTGATTTGGTGGACCTTTGTATGAAGGACGATGAATGTAAACCCTATTATTTTAATAGATAATGGAAACGTGTTGTATGAATGCTGAGAAGGGGATGTGCTAAGAGAGACCACGATTTCTAATGAAAATATGGTGGAGGGGATCCAGAATGGTTGCGTTAACCTCCACCGAACCAGTACTATGTTGGTTTTAATTGCTCGAGATCAGAACAACCCTCTGAACCAAAATGAATTACAGTCAGGTTGGTAGGTGGGAATGCCTCCTCAAGAGTTAATAAGGGGATGGGGCAGACTGCCCATCTGTAAGGCTTCCGGACCTGATCACGAACTAGGATTTCAAGCCACACGCAATCTTGCTAAGGAAGGCAAGAAAGGAAGCGTGGTGTGGGCAGGGAGAGGGCATGTGAAGAATGCAGAGATGAGAGCGGAAACTCTCGGGTCTGAGGAACAAATGAAAGAAAAAGTGAGTTCTGATCATAGAGAATAGAGACTGAGTCAAGAGAAGGAGAGTAACATTTGTCCTCATATATTCATGTAAAGGGAGAAGGAGAGTAACCTTCGTCCCTAACTTTCGTTGAGTTGGAAGTGAGAGATTGAATATCAAAGAATCATGGACTAAGATCGGGGGTGGCCAGTGATAAATCCATTGGGAATGACTGAGCCTATGGTTGGGTGCAAACGAGCACCCCTCTCAACAGTCTCATCATGCCTTATGGTTTTGATAAGTGTTTTTATGCCTTGTGCTTTGAATTGGAAATAATAAATGCATGACTTGTATTTATATGCCTATAATGGTTTTTGTATTGAATGATTAAGTTAGAACTATATGTTCATTCCTTGAGAACTTTCATATATGCTTGATTTCCTTATGCTCTAGTTTAATTCCTCGAAAGCACTTTCCCAGAGAATTTTGTCACCGTCCTAGAGTCGCGTGAGTACTTCCCTGATTGCGAAGGTTGAACCCCGCAATCACTATGAGGACGAAGTCTAATAAGATCAGGAGAGGTAGTGCAGGTATGCACCAAGTCTCTGCAAGGTGGGCAGAGATCGATACCATCTTAAGTCCTAGAGTTGAGGAATCAATGTAAGGAGTGTGCAGAAGAACGCTTCCAAGCGTTACGTTCAAAAGAAAGAGTGCAAAAATCTTAATTCCTTCAGAGCCAACAAAGCTCAGGAATAATAGTGAGGTTCAAGTATCGAAAGGGAATATCCTTTCATTTAGAAGATGAACGGATGATGCCCAATAAGGAGAACCTAGGTTATGTTGCGACTGTTAGATTTGAAGAAGGGGTGCAGGAGTTAACGTCTCGACTCCTTCAGTCTTCGCAAATTCTCACATCAAGAGATTCGCATGTTGGTGCGACTAAACTCTTGAAACCCAAAGTTGCGATGTGATCTAGAACATATATCTAGGATCTATCAGCGCCCTCCTTGACTGTCGGATTGGCGAGATCGGGGATTCGCACATCAGGAGATTCACACGTTGGTGTGACTAAACTCCCAAAACTCGAAGTTGTGATGTGATCTAGACCGTAGATCTAAGGATCTATCAGGACCCTCCTTGACTGTTGGATTAGCGAGATCAAGGATTCACACATCGGGAGATCCGTACTTTGGCATGAATAAACTTCCAAAACCCGAAGTTGCAAGGTGATATGGATCGTTGTATCAACGAAGGTCATGGACCGTCGATCTGATGCAAGCAGATTAACACAAGAGTATGTGGGAATTCAAAATACCCTAAGAACCAAGCTCAGAAGAGATAAGTGCCTTTTAAGAGCAAATATGAGGTCCAAGAGGTGAACTTGTTTGAAGTTCGTAAGCTCCGAAAGGAAAGTGGAAGTAGAGACCCATATATCAAGGCTCACAGGAGGTAGATCGGGGGTGGAGTCCTTTGGAACATCTGAAATCTTCCAAGTCAGGGAAGAAAGGGAAAGCTCAGGAGGAGGATCATCAGTGACCACTGGATCGAGCACTGTGAGAGATCTAGACCGTGGGAATTAGAGTCCAGACAATTAGAAGAGCGTGCAGGAGGAGATTGGATCTGGGCCCTCAGATTTGAGTGCGAGGACCAACAACCATTGGATCTAGGAAAGGTGCATGAGGGTTAAACCCTTCGAAAGTATACAGGAGAATGGACTTTTCCAAGTCCTAAAGTTTCGAAATCATAGGAACCATCCATCGTCAGGGTAGACGGATGGCAACAGATCCGAGAGTTCGAGGATTTGGACTTCGGAATATTCGCAAGGGAAAGAGTGGAGTTGATCCTAGCCTTTGGTGTTGGGATGCACATGTGGCGGAAGATTAGCATATCATTGACTTGCACATCGGGAAAGTCAAAGGCAAGAGTTGTGACGACTCATGAAACATGAACTCACGATTTGATCACAGTCGTTGGATCACGGAGGATTGCGGACCATTGATTTGATGCAGGTGAATTTTGGGAAATCGAGGATCGGGAAAAACCTGATTCGTGAGAAAAGATCTGGATCTTTGAATCACGGGAGATCATGGACCATCGATAGGAAGAGTCATGGTTGACTCACATCTAAATACCTGATACGTGAAGCCGTGATTTGATCCTAGTGGTCCATCGAGACGGGACGTGTGATGAGAAGTCGGCGTTTCGCTAACTCGCAACTCGCAAAGTATGAGTTCACAAAAGGATCACAGCCATTGATCGAAGGAGGGATCCAGACCGTTCATATAGAAATCAAATATCGGGAAATCGGGAAATCAGAGAAATAGAGGTAAGCCAACCTCCAAACTCGCGAAACACAAAATCCCGATTCGCGAGAGAGGAGATCGGCACTGTTGGATCGTGGGAGAGTGTGGTCACATCTTGAGGACATATGAAGGAAGGGGATAGCATGGAAATCTAGCACCTGTTTCTCAAACCCTTCAAAAGGGGGATCAGGAAAGAGTCACGGATTGGAAGAACCTGCAACAGAAGAAAGGGGAAACTAAAGAGAGTTAAGAAAAAGCAAAATTTATTTATACCCCATTGTGAGTGTGTGACAAAATGGTATCAGAGCCTGGTTACAACACTTAGCCTACTTGGGCTTACGGACAATTCGTTTAAAAACGCTAGTTGGAGTACTTTTAAAGGAGTGACACCCTACCTTGCCTCTTTATTAAAGGTCTGCTTAAAAATGTTATTAAAGAAAAGAGTGAAACTTTCTATTATGTGTATGCATTTAAGAAATTGAACCATGTATTGCTCATAAATTGATATACTGTTAGAAAAAAATAAGTGTTTTTTTCAACACTCGAGCAGTCATTGAATCACAGGAAAACTCCAAGACTAAAGGATGGTGGCATGTCATCAAGTGGGGGATGGCTCCCACAATAGAGACAAAGAATCTGATGAAAGGAGGGTGGTGGAAACCCCTCCAGATCTGGCTGAAACTGTAAGGAGCCTCAGGGCCGAGTTACAGAGTTTCAAGGCCGACAGCGAGAGATTGATAAAGGATCAAGAGAAACAAACAGAAATCAATGCATTCTTGCTACAGAGGTTATCCGACATACAGAGGCAATTGCAGCATGAACTCGCAACCAATCATGTGGACAGACGACATAAGAAGAGAAGTCACAGTCCACCTGAGATCCAAAAACATGACTTCCTAAGTGACCCCACTGGGATAAGTATCGCCAAGAAGGTCCAACTTGGAGGCAAGGGACACTCATCAGAAGAGTCCTCTAGAATGGAAGCTAACAACTCTGAAGGATATTCTAGTAGCAAGGTTGGCTCGCATCCTCGCAGGAAAGGAAAGAAATGGAAGCGTTCCAAAACCCATTTTCCTAAAGAGTTCAAGAAATCCAAACCACCCTCTTTCGATGGAGAGATTAAGAAGGGAGAAGAGGAGGAAGCTTGGCTGCTTGGTTTAAAGAAGTATTTCAGAGTCCATGACTACTCTGAAAACTTGAAGGCTCGAATAGCCATCTTCAACCTGAATGGAAAGGATTACATATGGTGGGAAGACCTTATTAATGTGAAAGGATTCCATGACACTCTGACTATGCATATATTACAGACAAGTCAATAAGACAACCATAAAGAACAAGTACCCCTTACCAAGAATCGAAGACTTGTTCGACCAATTGGGAGGTGCTTCCATCTTCTTGAAGATCGACTTAAGGAATGGATACCACCAAGTCTGGATTAAGGATGAAGACATCCACAAAATAGCCTTTAGAACGAGGTATGGTCACTATAGATTCATGGTGGTGCCATTTGGGTTAACCAATGCCCCCGCCACTTTTATGTGCTTAATGAATAATGTACTCAGTAAATTTATGGACAAATTTGTATTAGTTTTCATTGATGATATCCTAATATACTCCAAGAACGGGGAGGAGCACAAAGAACATCTTAGACTCGTACTTCAAGTACTAAAATAGCATCAGCACTACACTAAGTTTAGCAAATGCAACTTCTTTCAGAAGCAAGTCCATTATTTAGGCCATGTCATTTCTAAGGAAGGGGGTCGTAGTGGGCCCTGATAAGATCAGATCTATTATGGAATGGCCTACCCCAAAGGATGTATTAGACATCAGATCCTTTGTGGGCTTAGCAGGATACTATAGAAGGTTCATAAGAGGATTTTCCAAGATTGGTTGTCCAATCACTGCCCTTCAGAAAAAGGGGATCAAATTCATTTGGACATCAAAATTTGAAGAAAGATTTCAAGAACTGAAATACCTCCTGACCCATGAACCTGTGATGAATATTGTGGACCCGGATAATGATTTCCTCATGTGTACATATGCCTGCAAGGAAGGACTCGGAAGATTCCTTATGCAAGAGGGACGTGTAATTTGCTACGCGTCCCGAAAATTAAACGAGCATGAGATCAATTATGTGACCCATGATCTAGAGTTGGCTACCATAGTACATGCTTTAAAAATGTGGAGGCGCTACCTCCTATGAAGGAGATTTGTGCTTATGACAGACCATTGTGGGTTGAGGCACCTGTTTGATCAACCAAAGCTTAATGTCAGGCAAGCTAGGTGGATGGATCTTCTTAGTGAGTTTGATTTCGAAATCAAACACATCAAAGGAAAGGAAAATAGGGTGGTCGATGCCCTTAGCAGAAGTATAAAAATGATTCATCTGGCAGCAGTAAGCACCTGTGAAATGGATGTTAGGGAAAGAGTCAGAAATGCACAAAATACAGATGCATTCTTCAAGACCGTGACCTCATACCTAAGACAAGAGCCTGCAGGACTAAAGTACGAAGGATACCAAATGCTCGAGGAAGTGTTTTTGACTTCCAGAAGCAGATTGTATATTTCGAACTGTGATGACTTGAAGAGGTTCATAATGGATGAACTACATAAGAGACCATATATTGGTCACCAGGGATATCAGAAGATGATCACGGCCACTAAGAAATAATTGTATTGGCATGGGTTAAAGAAGGACATGGCTAACTATATAGCTACATGCCTAGAATGCCAACAAGTTAAGGCAGAGCACCAACATCTAGCAGGATTATTACATCCCCTACCGATCCCAGAATGTAAATGGGAAACCATCTCCATGGATTTCATCACCGAATTACCAAAGTCGACCAAGAAAAATGATGCCATCTTAGTCGTGGTGGACAAACTAAGTAAGTCTGCTCATTTCATTCATGTCAAATCAACTTGCAAGGCCATAGATATTGCCAACATATTCATGAAGGATATATTTAGACTGCATGGCATGCCCAAGCAAATTGTATCTGTCCGAGATACCAAGTTCACTTCAAACTTTTGGAAATCCCTAATGGTCGGTCAGGAGACAAAATTACTATTCAACACAGCTTATCACCCTCAAACCGATGGACAGACAGAAAGAGTGAACCATATAGTAGAGGACATGCTAAGGATGCATGTAATGAATTAGCCTAAGAAGTGGGAATACTACCTACCATTGCTAGAGTTTGCCTACGACAACGGTTATCAGGGATCCTTGAAGATGAGCCCTTTTGAACTCCTCTATGGTAGACAGTGAAAGATTCCAATCAGTTGGAGTAATCCAGTGGAGAAAACTACAATCAGACCTGACATGCTAAAAGAAATGGAACAAAAAGTGGTGCAGATAAGGCAAAATCTAAAAATTTCTCAAGACCAACAGAAAAGTTACGCCGACAGAAAGAGAACTCCCCAAGAGTTCAAAGCCGGAGACCATGTCTATCTTAGAGTTAGACCCTGGAAGAGTTCTCTGAGAATGGAAGCATGTGCCAAGTTTCCACCTCGGCATTGTGGACCCTTTGAATTCTTATATAGAGTGGGACCTGTAGCCTATACGATAGCAATTCCTTCCACAGTGAAGGCACATAATGTTTTCCATGTTTCATTATTGAAGGAATATGTACATGATGTTAATCATATAATTGATTGGTCATTGATCTAGGTGGAACCAGAGGTAGAATTCCTGCCATAACCCCAATGCATACTAGACAGGAAGGAAACATCACTCAGGAACCGAACCATTGCACATGTCAAGGTGCAATGGAAACACTTTGGCCCAGATGAGGCTACGTGGGAAATGGAAGATGCCATGAGATAGGCATATCTGATTTTGTTTACTTCTGTACATACCTATCATGTTGATAGATAGAACATCGACAACGATGATCCCTTTAAGGGGGGGGGAATTGTAACACCCTATTTCCCCCAATCTATAAATATAACTTTATTGGCCAGGAACTATGGCAAACTCAAAGTGTGAATGTTTGATTTGGTGGACCTTTGTATGACGGTCGATGAATGTAAACCCTGTTATTTTAATAGATAATGGAAATGTGTTGCATGACTGCTAAGAAGGGGATGTGCTAAGAGAGACCACGATTTCTAATGAAAAAATGGTGAAGGGGACCCAGAATGGTTGTGTTAACCTCCATCGAACCAGCACTATGTTGGTTTTAATTACTCAAGATCAAATCAACCCTCTGATCCGAAATGAATTACAGTTAGATTGGTAGGTGAGAAGACCTCCTCAAGAGTTAATGAGGGGATGGGGCAGACCGCCCATATGAAAGGCTTCTGGACCTGACCAGGGACTGGGATTTCAAGCCACACGCAATCTTGTTGAGGAAGGCAATAAAGGAAGCGTGGTGTGGGATGGAGAGGGCCTGCGAAGAATGCAAAGATGAGAGCGAAAACTCTCAGTTTCGAGGAAGCATTGAAAGCGAAAGTGAGTTCTGATCACAGAGAATAGAGAC
Source organism: Picea mariana (assembly GCA_032191745.1). Taxonomy (NCBI): domain Eukaryota; kingdom Viridiplantae; phylum Streptophyta; class Pinopsida; order Pinales; family Pinaceae; genus Picea; species Picea mariana. The sequence continues at coordinate 12,265 of JASDQU010501074.1, read as the reverse complement.
TGAGTTAGGAGAAGGAGAGTAACCTTTGTCCTTATCTATTCCTATAAAGGGAGAAGGAGAGTAACCTTTGTCCCTAAATTCCATTGAGCTGGAAGTGAGAGATTGAATCTCAAAGCATCATGACCTAAGCTCGAGGGTGGCCAGTGATAAATCCATTAGGAGTGACTGAGCCTATGGTTGGGTGGAAACGAGCACCCCTCTCAACGATCGCATCATGCCTTATGGTTTTGATAAGTGTTTTTATGCCTTGTGCTTTGAATTGGAAATAATGAATGCATGACTTGTGATTATATGCCTATAATGGTTTTTGTATTGAATGACTAAGCTAGAAGTATGTATTCGTTCTTTGAGAACTTTCATATCTACTTGATTTTTTTATGCTCTAGTTTAATTCCTCGGAAGCACTTTCCCAGAAAATTTTGTCACCGTCCTAGAGTCGCGTGAGTACTTCCCTGATTGCGGAGGTTGAACCCCATAAACACTGTGAGGACGGAGTCTAATAAGCTCAAGAGAGGTAGTGCAGGTATGCATCGAGTCTCTGCAAGGTGGGCAGAGATCGAGACCATATTAAGTCCTAGAGTTGAGGAATAATTGTAAGGAGTGCGCAGAAGAACGCTTCCACGCGTTACATTCAAAAGAAAGAGTGAAAAACTCTTAAGTCCTTCAGAGCCAACAAAGCTCAGGAATAATAGTGAGGTTCAAGTATCGAAAGGGAATATCCTTTCATTTGGAAGATGAAGGGATGATGTTCGTTCGGGAGAACCCAGGGTCTGTCGCAATCGTTAGATTTGAAGAAGGGGCGCAGGCGTTAATGCCTCGACTCCTTCAGTGCTCATAAATTCACACATGCATAGATTCTCACGTTGGCGCGACTAAACTCCTAAAACCCAAAGTTGCGATGTGATATATACCATAGATATAGGATCTATCGAGACCCTCTTTGACCGTTGGATTGGCGAGATCAGGGATTCGCACGTCGGGAGATTCACACATTGACGCGACTAAACTCCCGAAACCTGAAGTTGTGATGTGATCTGGACCGTAGATCTAAGGATCTATCGGGACCCTCCTTGACCATCTGATTAGCGAGATCAGGGATTCACACATTAGGAGATCCATACATTAGCATGACTAAACTTCTGAAACCCAAAGTTGTGATGTGATCTGGACCGTTGTATCAAGGAAGGTCATGGACCGTCGATCTAACGCGAGAAGATTAATGCAAGAGTATGTGGGAATTCAAAATCCCCTAAGAACCAAGCTCGGAAGAGATAAGCACTTTTTAAGAGCCCAGATGAGGTCCAAGAGGCAAACTTGTTTCAAGTTCGTAAGCTCCAAAAGGAAAGCAGAAGTAGAGACCCATATATCAGGGCTCACGGGAGGTAGATCGGGGGTCGAGGCATTCAGAACATCTGAAATCTTCCAAGTCAGGGAAGAAAGGGAAATCTCAGGAGGAGGAGTAGCACTGACCATTGGATCGAGCACTGTGAGAGATATGGACCGTGGGAATTCACATCCAAACAATTAGAAGAGTGCGCAGGAGGAGATCGGATATGGGTCGTCAGATCTGAGTGTGAGGACCAACAGTCGTTGGATCCAGGAAAGGTGCACAAGGTTTAAGCCCTTCGAAATTATATAGGAGAATGGACTTTGCCAAGTCCTGAAGTTCTGAAATCATTGAAACCGTCCATCGTCAGGGTAGACAGATGGCAACAGATCCGAGAGTTCGAGGATTCGGACTTCGGGAGATTCGCAAGGGAAAGAGTGGAGTTGATCCTAGCCATTGGTGTTGGTAAGGACATGTGGCGAAAGAATAGCATTTCGCTGACTCACACATCGGGAAAGTCAAAGGCAAGAGTTGTGACGACTTGTGAAACACAAACTCATGATTTGATCGCATTCATTGGATCACAAAGGATTGCGGACCGTTGATTTGATGCAGGTGAATTTTGGAAAATCAGGGATCGGGAAAGACCTAATTCATGAGAAAGGATCTGGACCATCGGATCATGGGAGATCATGGATCTTTGATCTAACATTGTCGAGAGTTCAGGGATCAGAAGAGTCGGGGTTGACTCACATCCAAATACCCGATACGCAAAGCCGCAATTTTATCCTAGTCGTCCATCGAGAAGGGAAACATGGCAAGAAGTCATCATTTTGTTGACTCGCATGTCATGAAGTCTGAGTTCATGAAAGGATCACAGTCATTGATCGAAGGAGGGATCCAGACCGTTCATCTAGAAAGCAAATATCAGGAAATCGAGAAATCAGGGAAACAGAGGTAAGCCAACCTCCAAAGTCGTGAAACATGAAATCTTGATTTGCAAGAGAGGAGATCAGGACTGTTGGATCACGGGAGAGTGTGGTCATTGCTTGAGGACATATGAAGGAAGGGGCTAGCATGGAAAGCTAGCACCTGTTACTCAAACCCTTCAAAAGGGGGCTAAGGAAAGAGTCATGGATTGGAAGAACCTGCAACATTGTTGGAGTTACTTCACACACACCTAGGATTTATTTTTCCTAAGGTTATTCCTTGTTTATTAGTCATAATTAGTCATTATCCAGTCTCCTATATTTTATGGGAGAATATTCCACCTGGAGAATATTCTCTTTCAGTTAACACTTCAATTTGACTAGTTGAGTTGAGTTTAGATGTTGCATTGGGATCATCACCATGCAACATTGGGATCATCATCATGTTGATTCAACCTTTCCTTGGTATCATCACCAGAGTGGTGGATTAGCCTTGATTTCCTGATTTAACTCCTCAATACTCTATGTTCAGTCAGTTAACTGAAGACTAGTTGACTAGTTAACTCAACTAGGTGGCAGTTCACTCCTGTAACTACCTGAGAGACTAGAATAGGTGGCAGTTCACTCCTGTAACTGTTGGTGTGTGTCCATATCACTCTAGACCACCACTATGGTGCATTGGTTCACCTCAAGTCGAACTCATTGAGTTACACAGAGTATATCATGTGTAAATTATTCATTATTCATAACGGTTAATGATAATTCTTCCATTCTTTCTCTCCTTCTTCTTCTTTCTCCAATTCTCTCTGCAAATGTGTGTATTATTGTTTAGCTAGATATATTTTGTGTAGGTTCAACACATTTACATGGTATCATAGCCGATGGACTGCTAAGAAAAATCTACACCAAAAGTTTTTGCAGGTACAAAAGATTGAAGACAGCGGAAACATGGAATTCCAAAAAGAATTCATCCTTACACCTTACAACTATTTTGCATGGAAGGAGAAAATATCCATACATCTTTGATCCAGAGGGTTGTACAGGTTAACCATGAATACAGATCCAGAGCCGGCATCAGCCATAGAAAAATCCAAGTACCTAAATCGCATGGATGAGGCACTCGGAACAATTTGTAGTCTTATTTCTCTCGATCTCTTTTTTCATATATCTTACTATAAGACTCCCAATGAAGCCTGGACCATCTTGGCTGGGCTCTTTGGAAAACAGGATGAGATGAGGGGACACATGCTGGAGGTGGAGCTGCTCACATTGGATCCAAAAAGCTTCAAGAATATCCAAGACTTCTTTACAAAATTCAAGGATTTACTCTCCCAAATCAAAGCTTGCAGGGTTGATAAATCAAAGGAGGAGAAACAAATGGTTCTCACCATTCTCTCCAAGCTTGGTCCTGAATTCTCTGTATTCATATCTACATTCCATACTATCATATTCACCTCTGGAGCCACCTAGAAGATGCCTTCTCTTGAGGACCTTATCGAATCCCTAACACAAGAGCAAACCGAGCTCATCAACATGGGCGCAATCAAAGTCCCAAGGGCGCATGCACTCACTGTGCATGATGGAAGCCAAAAATATCAGAAATCTAAAGATAAATATAAGTGGAAATCTCATGCACATACGAAGAAGGAAGGGTACACAAAACCCTTCACCGATGCCTCTGGATCCAAAGGACAAAAGGGAAGAAAAGGAGAGAAATGCACATATTGTCAAAAAGGATTCCATTCGGAATCCGCATGCATGCAAAAACAAATAGATCTAATGTCTCAAATACTTCAGCAAAACAAACTTGGAGATCACATCCCCGAGGGTGCAAAGAAGAAGAATCCAGAAGATCTGAATTCCAAGAAAGGCAATTCTAGCCATGCCTTGATTTCCATCAAGTCCTCTCTCGATGCTTGGATCATAGATTCAAAAGCATCACATCACCTGTATGCCTTATAAGTAGTCTATTCTTCATTGGATGCATGCAAAGGTCCTCCTATTTTGATGGGGGACAACTCTTCTGTCAAAGTCACCGGCAAAAGAAGGATTGAACTCACCAATGGAAGCCTCGAGAACATGTTGCATGTTCCCAAACTTTTTGTCAACCTTCTCTCCGTATATCAGATGAAAAATTCTGTCACCGGAAATAAAATCGTATTCACACCAAATGTCGTGGACATCTATGACATGCAAACCAACTCCAGGGTTGCTACCGGTGAGGTAAATCATCAGTCTAGATTGTATACATTTTCTGAATTCATTGAACCTGATTATGCTTTACTGCTTACTCATGTTGATGAAAGTAGTAGGATATGGCACGAAAGGTTTGGACATTTGAATTTTAGATACATGCAATAGCTTAGCAAGCACATATTAGTTGATGGTCTACCAGACATCCATTTCTCCAAGGGAGTATGTGAGGGATGTGTTCTCGGGAAACACCCTCAAGAGAAATTCGGCAAAGGAAAGTCTCAGCGAGCTTCCGCACCTTTAGATCTGATCCACAGTGACCTTATGGGTCCTTTTCCACATCCATCCATTAGCAAAGTGAGGTTTGTTCTCATTTTTGTTGATGATTTCTAATGTTTTACTTGGATCTACTTTCTCAGGAAAAAATCTGAGGTCTTTCAACACCTCAAAGATTTCAAAGCCTTGGTTGAGACACAGTCTGGAAAGAAGATCAAAGACCTCCGAACTAATAATGGGGGAGAGTATGTGAATCATGAGATCCACAATCTTTTCCATGAGGTAGGGATTCAGTTGCAGCATACAGTTCCCTATACTCCACAGCAAAATGGAGTTGCTGAGCGGAAAAACCGATCTCTAAAGGAGATGGAATCTTGCATGTTGCATGCAAAGTCACTACCACAGAGACTATGGGCCGAAGCTCTTAACTGTCCAACATACATCCAAAATAGATCTCCCCATAGATTTGTCAAGGATAAGACCCCCTACAAGGCTTGGAGTGGCCTCAAACCGGAAGTGACCCACTTTCACATTTTTTGTTCTCGTACATGGGCTTGGATTCCCTCTGAAAAGAGGAAGGCACTTGATCCACAGAGAATTGAGTGCATTTTTGTTGGATACCCTGATGGTGTGAAGGGATATCATCTTATTGATCTTTCCTCGGACTGGCTCATCATTGAGTGTAGTGTCCAATTCAAGGAAAGTGTCTCGCATGTACCTTAGCAACCGCATGCAGACACCTTCACTCTTCCACCTATCCGAGATGATGAGCATGCACATGCTGACTCTTCTTCAGACGAGAGTTCTGATTCATAGGACTCAGTTGATTCACATCCAGATTCATAGTCAATACAGTCGGATGCAGAGTCAGAGCATCTAGATGCAGTTGCAGAGCCAGAGAAAAGGCCCAAGTGGGCACAAACTACTCTTCAGGATGCAGGGGATCTCGTTGGTGATCCAGTCGATACTAGGAGGACTCAATCTGATTTTGAGGAGCCTCATGTTGCACTCACTACCACTAAACCATTTCCCTCCAAGCATCTTTTCTTGGTTCAGTCTTCCGATCCATAGTCTTATGGCGAGGCTACTGGAAATCCCTTTTGGGAATCCACCATGCAGGAGGAGTACAACTCCCTCCTCAAGAACCAGACTTGGGATTCGGTTCCCCTTCCTTCTAGGAGGAAACTTGTCATATGGAGATGCATCTACAGGACCAAGAGCATAACGGATGGAAAAATCAACAGATACAAAGCCAGGCTTGTCGCCAAAGGCCTTCAGCATGTTCATGGTATTCACTATGATGAGACCTTCCCTCCAGTAGCGAATATGGATTCCATACGATTGGCTCTTTCCATTGCGGTAGCCAAGGGATGGGAAGTCCATCAGATGGACGTGAAGAATGCATTTCTTCATGGTGATCTCTCTGAGGAGATCTACATGGAGCAGCCCTAGGGATTTATGCAGGACTCATCTTTGGTCTATCGACTGAAGAAGTCACTTTATGGCCTCAAGCAGCCTCCAAGGGCATGGTATGCCAAGATGGATTCCAACCCGTTGTCACGGAACTTTGTACATTGTAAATCAGACCCGAATGTATACATGCTCAAGACGGTTGTTTCACTTCTACTCTTAGTTTTGTATGTCGATGATTTGTTGATCACCAATTGCTCGACTTCAGTGATTACTGCAATCAAGAGGATTCTTCATGACAAGATTTTGATGATGGACATGGGTCCGCTACACTTCTTCCTTGGACTTGAGATCAGTCAGGATGCATCAAGCATCAAACTATCTCAAGCCAAGTATGCACAAGATCTCCTTGAGATATTTCAAATGACAGACTGCAAGTCTACTCCGACTCCTTTCCTATCAACAGTCAAACTTGAGGATGGCAGGGAGACTCCATTGGTTGACATCACACTGTACAGACAGCTAGTGGGGAGCTTGTTGTATCTCACACAATCCAGAACAGACCTCTCATATGCCGTTGGCACAGGTTCTAGGTTCATGCACGAGTCGCATGAGCTACATTGGAGAGTTACAAAGTGTATCCTTCGATACGTACAGGAAACCATCACCTTTTGGATTCATTATATAACAGACTCTACATTAGATCTCATTGGGTTTACTGATTCCAACTGGGTTGGCGATAGCATTGATCGCAAGTCCACATCTGGTTACTCACTCAGTCTTGGTTCTGGGCCTATCTGTTGGTCGAGCAAGAAGCAAGATGTCATTGCTCTATCTTCAGCCGAGGTAGAGTATAGAGGGGTAGTTAACATAACCATTTAGGCTATGTGGCTACTGTTATCGCACAGTTTGTAGGAAAGGTTTAGGTTGCTTGAGTCAAGGCTTCAAACTCGCGTAACAGGAGCTTCCCCACCCACTTTCACCTCGATGGGGAGCTCTTTCTATTCAGGGTGGCTAATCCCAAGGGAGACGTCCCTAGTAATCTGGGGTTCTGAAGGAGAAGGATCAAGGTTTAAAGCTTCAAAGGTTAAGGATGATTTTCCCTTCACAGATTACTGCCAATTTGATAGTCAAAAGGAAGAAAAAGTTCCACTGGAAGGCACCCGTTTGCGAGACAAGACAAATAAAGCTAGAGAATGTGCTGCAGTGGTTAGTGCTTTACAATATCAATGACTATCTTTAATACATATGAGCAATGATGAAAGTAATTATTGACGAAGTCAATGATTGCAATTACAACTTATATTTTGCCCGTCATGGATGCATTTTTTTCAAGCCCTTTTATTGCCTTATCTTTCTTTTATTGCTTTTTTTACTACAAGGTCTGACGAAGAGGACACTGCCTTGGCTTGGTGGCCAGAGCTGACAGCGTTACCCACANGGTTAGGTCTTGCATTTCTTTATTTTATCATTTTTCTTAGGGTCCCTTAGTTTCTTATCAAGAGGCTTTTTATTGCCTTCTCGAGGATCCCCTGGGTGAAGCATCTCTAGGTTTTATTTCCTATGGCTTTTATCTTTTACCAGCTGCTTTTACCCCCTGGGCCTTTAGCCCCTTCTTCCCACAAGACAAAGTGTACCCTGAAAGGTCATCCTAATGGCCAGACTAGGGGAATGGGATGGATGAGCGGGGTATAAGATGTAAAAGTGATGCGATGGTGGGAGCGGACAATGGCTCTGCAAATCCCCCTTGGTGGCTAACCAAAACCCATGAATACTAGCTTGCTAAGTTACCCCATCAATCACCCCAACGATGGTCAAGTGGCTTAGTGTAAGATCCAAGCAGTCATCTGAAATGAAAGGAACCTAATGCATATATGAGAAAGTTATAATGATCAAATATGACACATACCATGATACCTCAGACCAATTACCTCATGGAGCAATAGCCCTCTCCGATGCAAGCCCAGGCCGGTGGTGATGGAAGCCGGTACTACTGACAGGACAAGTCTGGTTGAGGAGAAGAAAGATGGGCCCACCAGGGCCATGCTCAAGTAACTCTCGCTCTCGTTACTCCATGTCTAGGACCATGTGGGCCTCGAGACATGATCTCCTAGTTATCCCTAGATATCGGGGATAACATCTAGCTCCAACTCGGGGACATGTGCTAACTGTAGAGCGCATGAGAACCTCAGTAATCTCTGGCATAGACCTGTAACCTGCTCACACTTGAAAAAAAAGCATCAAAGACAAAAGGTGGGGTGGTATTGCCACCCCACAAAGCAATAGCATGTGCACAGTAAATGTGGATATAAGGCAATCATAAATGCAGATAGAATAAAAATCTCACCTGTACTTACCTGCTGGCTGCATGTTGGTGTAGTCAAACAACCAATGAAGCCAATCCAATAACGTCCCTCGATACCTGCCTTTGTGCTTCATCATAAACCAAAACAATGATAAATCAAGCACAAAAATGTCATGAGTTAAAGCATATATCACATCATCAGGCATCTCAAAATCCAACTCATGGCAGTGGGCGGGAGGGACAAAATCCTGCCAGGTCCATCTCTGAGAAAAGTACTCAATCCTATCCAAGGAAGGGTCATGAAAAGTACAAGGTTTAGAAAATGGAATCAAAGGGCCTGTAGACTGGTTACCTAGGACATCCTCACACTCTAAGGAAAGAATTGACAAAATTTTAGTAGACGGCTGGCAAATCATCAAGAGAAGGTTGAAAAAATTATCGACAATAGCATTACCCAACCAACCCTTGGAGTCTAGGGTTTGCCTAGAAGGAAACTCAACACAAAAAAGGTAACTCCCAACTACACCTTCAATGGAAAAGTGAGGCAACGTAATAACAGGTGGTTGGGGTAAAAAGTCATGAGAAACCTTCTTTAGGCAAACAATGTCCTTACTTGTACCAAAATCTGAGCATAACGGTGGTTGGAAATTATCTTCATAAATAGGGTCCAAATGCTCAGTAGGGTATTCATCAAACATCTCAAGGTAAGACTGAAAATCATCTGAAAGATAAGGTACTGGGTCATCCTTGGTGTTTTGAAAGCTACAAGTAAAAACTTCATCTCCTTGTTGCCATTGGTCATAAGTAATCTGCTATGACAACTGCAAGGGCAACAACTGGAGATGAATCTCAGTTTCATAGATGGGATCTAGGTCATACCCAACTACATCCCACCTATGTCTCCCAACATGTATGAAGTCATCAATATTATCAACAGTGTCACTATCTGTGTCATAGCATGCAGGATTCGTAAGACTTAGAAATTCATCCTCCTCCTTTTCATCACAAGGTAAAGTATCATCAAAAATTAAGATAGGAGGGTAACTCACTGTTTCTTCTTGTGCAGGTACTTTGAGGAGCTCGATGTTCTCAGCATGTGTCATAGCTTCATCCTCATGGACTGCTTTATCTTCAATTGCACAGCAAGGGACTTCTACTTCATCCAAGGCTTCCATTTCCTCTTCATCTTTTGGATTAAGAGACACAGTATCATTAGAACTTTGAAGTGGAAAATAACTAACCTCATCTTCACTTTGTTGTACAAGAGAAACAGGCTCTTGCATGACTTCATCAGTGGGAGGAGCACAGGTGGACACTTCATCATCTTGTTTAGGTTCTTGCTCCTCATCCATGTCTTCATTCTGCTGGTTGAAAACTTGTTCCCCTCCCTCTTATGTATCTTCATCAAAGTTTCCATGGGAGACCAGTTTTATCAAGCTGAGAATGTCCATGGCATTGGTCCTGGTCAAGGAGAGATTCTTTTCAATTCGAATGGCCATGTTGTGAGCTTCTGCAAGTGTCTTTGGATTCTTTTTACTTATAAGGAAGCTCACATGTCCCTGAAGTCCATTAGTATAAAGGTAGACAAGGTATTTCTCTTCAGGTCGATGGCTTTGTGGAATCTGGTAAAGCAATCTCTCGAACCTAAACCCAAAAGCTTTGACAATCTTAGACTCTGTTTGTCTTATGCCTTCAAGCTCTTTCAGCAATGATTGTATAGCTTCTATTTTCATGGTCTACTTTGCAAGGAAAATTTCTTCAAAAAGCTCCATAGAATTGATGCCGGCAGCTGGAAGGTCATCATACCATCTTCTAGCCTCTCCATGCAGGGAGGCAGAGAAAAGCTTCATCGCCACGTCCTCAGCCTCTTCATCGATAGGAAAGTATTCAAAGAATTCCCAAAATCTTCTCATGTGAGATTTGGGACATTCTCCATTTATGCCAGCAAAACGAGGGAGGAAATCCTCATAATGAGGAGGTATTTTCCTGGGATATCCATGGATTTCACTCATATCTAAAGTTCTATAGCTTCCTGGGTCCCATTGTGAAGTCATTGTCGGCTTCATCATCAGTGGAGTCGCCAGATAGTTTCCCTAAAACTACCAAAGAATAGGGGGAAAAGGTAGTGGAGTCGCCAGGTAAGCTTACAAGAAAGGCTTCTGAAATAAGGCTTACCAAAGGTTTTTCGTTGAGGAACGTAGACTCAGTGTTCCCGGGCAATGGCGCCAAAATGTTATTGCACAGTTTGTAGGAAAGGTTTAGGTTGCTTGAGTCAAGGCTTCAAACTAGCGTAACAGGAGCTTCCCCACCCACTGTCACCTCGATGGGGAGCTCTTTCTATTCAGGGTGGCTAATCCCAAGGGAGACATCCCTAGTAATCTGGGGTTCTGAAGGAGAAGGATCAAGGTTTAAAGCTTCAAAGGTTAAGGACGATTTTCCCTTCACATATTACTGCCAATATGATAGTCAAAAGGAAGAAAAAGTTCCACTGGAAGGCACCTGTTTGCGAGACAAGACAAATAAAGCTAGAGAATGTGCTGCAGTGGTTAGTGCTTTACAATATCAATGACTATCTTTAATACATATGAGCAATGATGAAAGTAATTATTGACGAAGTCAATGATTGCAATTACAACTTATATTTTACGTCACTTCTTCAATAAATACACAAGAGATATTAGCATTCAATGTATAAAATCAAATCTTTGAATTATCACAATGCAGTAAAAGTCATAAATCTTCTCATATATATATTGTTGCTGCGTCACTATTGCAGAATTAGGGTGACGTTAGCCTTATTATTAGGTCAATTTTGGAGGGCAAAAAGTGAACGTTTTGCACATTAAACCAAAGAAAATAATCTATACTTCAAATGCCAACCAAATCACAACGTTTTACACTTAAATAATGGTTAAAATAGGCTTGACGTCATCAATAATGTTGCTGATACAAAGGTGACGTCAGCCCTAAATTAGATTAGTTTGAGAGACAATGAGAGGAACGTTTTGCAATCTAAACTTATGAAAGTGATCAACAACTCAAGGTCTATCAAACAATGTGACAAATGTCAAAACATTCTAAGCGAAGCAAGGGTTTTAACAGGTATGACGTCACCTATATTGTTGTTGTTTTTAGGGTTAGGGTTAGCTAGTCAAAGAGCTGGACGTTTTGACAAATCAACCAACGAAAAGGCTTGAAACCTCTATGGCTATCAAGAGATGAGTCAGCTGCAAATTTTAGTCCAAACACAAGTTTAAAATAGGCAAGAAGTCATCATCAGTTAGGGTTAGTCTAGACGCTAGATTAGTTAGGGTTTCAAAATCAAAGAGTTTGAAAGAGTTGTTTTAACACAAATAACCTCAACGTTTTGTTCTTAGACTAGTGCCTTGGGTAAATGGAGTCAAGGAGAGAGACTAATGGCTTGGGAGAATCTAAATCTAAGGACGGGAGAGTTAGGCTTTGTAGTGCTACAAAAGGAGGGCCACAAAGTCAAAACCCTAAGGGAAGGAGGCTCATTCCGGTGTAGCTAAAGCTAGGCCTCATGCTCCTCCCTCTTTCCTTAGAACTCTTTGGCAAAATGGCTAGCTATAAAGCATAGATCTATGGCTGAAAAGTGTTGGTTGGGGACAAGGCTTTTCAAACCCTAGAATCCAAACCCTAGGTGTAAAACAAATTAGGCCTAGGACGTCTTCTTTCTTCAATCTATACTTCAAACTAACTCAGAAAAAAGAAAGGCTAGTGTAGCTATGGCTAGGCTAAACCTTCTTTAATCAATGGCTAAACAAGCTCTTATCATGGGGACATGAAGCCACGACCTACTTGTGT
>JASDQU010501073.1:39526-53380 GCA_032191745.1 Picea mariana | reverse complement strand
GATTCTATTCACGCTCCTCCTGGGTCTGTCCCCACGATACTTGCAAGGAACTATCTCTCCTGAGCTTTGTTCCTCTGACTCCTTCAGAGAACTTTCATGCACTTCCTATGCTCGACTTTCAACCACTCTCAACAGTGCTTGAAATCTTCCAGGCTCTGCACTTTCACAATCACAGCAACCCCGGCCTTCCCTTTCTCAGAATTGCTACTGAAACTCCAGCCCGACCTGCACTCACCTGCACGGCTCGAACAACCCAATTCACTCTGGCAAAAGAGGACAAAGGTTCAACTACTTAGCCCCCTCAACGCACTCTATGCGGAGGAATTCGACTGCCTCTATGCAGGAATCTCCTGGCTCAAACAGAGAAACAGTTGGAACTCATTCTCTCATTCTCTTAGGTTTCGAACCTGATATGCAATCACATACGCAGCATATAGAAGATAAGCATAAAAAGAAGCAAACATGCAAAAGCATAATATCAACAACACACAGAGATCAAACACATCCATGGAATTGAATCAAGCTCTTCCTATTAACTCAATATCTGTACATGGAGGTTCTTCACAAGCTCTCTGCTCTGTTCTCTTCTTGCTCCTATATGAATGAGAATGATAATAATACAATGTACAAAGGGAGGGTGTCTATATTCTGTTTTCCCTCTCGAAAGTAAAACTATCTAATCTATAGTTAATTAACTTATCTACTTGCATTAAATCTAGTAAATGCCTCAGCTACCTAAGGACGAGAGCTTATCTGCTCAAGGTCCGTTACATGTACAAGTGTGATTCATCACATCAACGCATTAATGTTTGGCGTAGCCATATTACAATGTTTCAAAATTTGAATGCTAGCGTTCTCCAGCTGTTCCTTTGCCTCCACGCGCTGGCTTGCTTGATGAGTGAGCAATGCTCCTGCATCATACTCCTCGGCTCAAAAGATTTCATGGGCTCCTGCTCATGAGCTCCTGTACAGTCTATCCATGTTTTTGTATTACTGCCTCTATTTCCCTGCTGGCATCCTCCGTTGGGTGGTTCTTCCATTTTACCAGGTATTCAAAATACTGCTTTCTCCTGGTCTTCCTGCCAACTCTTTTATCCATTATGCACTCCATCTGCGGCTTCTGTGCAACTGGTAACTTCTTTTGCCACTGGACCACTGGTTCCTCAGTTCCAGTGTCTGTTTCATTAGCCCTGTAGGGGTATAAATCCAAAATGTTGAATATCGGAGATATCCCAATGCCCTCTGGCAACTCAAGCTCATATGCATTTTCACCAAACTTTTTCAGGATTCTGCATGGCCCGATTTTCTTCATCGTGAGCTTGTTGTATGTTCCCCTTGGGAATCTTTCTTTCCTCAGGTGCACCAGAACCATGTCTCCCACTTCAAATTGAAGCTGTCTTTTCTTTTGATCGGCTCTGCGCTTATACTCTTGATTCGATTTCTGTAATCGCTGCTTCACCTGTGTGTGAAGTTCCTGCATGGCTTCAGTGAATTCTTCAGCCCTCGCGCTGCTAGTCTCAGCCTGTTCTGACTCCCTGAGCTCAGAAACTCCTCTTGGTTGCGTCCCATACAAAATCTGGAATGGAATCTTTCCTGTACTCCGATTCACTGAATCGTTGTACGCGAATTCTTCCTGTGGTAAGATCTGATCCCAACTGGTGTGATGCTCCATCACCAGGCTCCTCAACAGATCCCCCAATCTTTTGTTGACCACTTTGGTTTGCCCATCTATCTACGGATGGTAAGTAGAACTAAATGCCAAGTCAGTCCCCAACTTCTTCCATAGTGTCCTCCAAAAGTGACCTATGAACTTCGTGTCCCGATCTGAGACTATGCTCCTAGACAGTCCATGCAATCTCACGATCTCTTTGAAAAACAAATTTGCGATGTGGGTCGCATCGCTGGTCTTATGACACGGGATAAAATGTGCCATCTTCGAAAACCTTTCCACCACAACAAAAATGGAATCAACCCCTCGCGGTGTCCTCGGCAAACCCAACACAAAGTCCATGCTAATTGCCTCCCATGGTCTCTCGGGTATGGGCAACGGTTGATAAAAACCAGTGTTCTGCTTTCGGCCCTTCGCATGTTGACATATCCTGCACCTGTCAACAAACCGTTTAACATCTGCACGCATGCCCAGCCAAAAATATGATTCGCTCAGCTTGGCGAATGTTTTGTCATGTCCGAAATGACCTGCTAAACCCGCGCTGTGCTTCTCCTTTACCAAATTCTCTCTCATAGAGCAATCTGGAATACACAATTGATTGCCTTTGAAAAGCAATCCATCCTGGATCAGGTAGTCAATCCACGGACTCCTATCCCTGAGAACTGGGTTCTCGGCTGCCTTGTATGCTTCGCCAAAGTCTGCATCACCTGCATACATATCTTTTAAATTTTCAAAACCCAAGGTTCTGACTTGGAACTCCTGCAGCAACAAGCACTTCCTGCTCAAGGCATCAGCCACCTTGTTCGCAGTCCCCGAAATTTGCTTGATCACGAATGTGAAATTCTACATATATTCTACCCACTTCGCATGCTTTTGATTCAACTTCTCCTGGTGGCTCAGGAGCAACCTGCCCCTCAGGGGACGGTTGCTCCCACTAGGACCTTCACAAACCTCAGCCCGAAGAGCTTAAATTCTCCCCCGGTCCCGTAACGGAACCTTCTGTCACCCACAGGACACTCTGTTAATCTCCCGGCAGCTATCTCGGGAAATCGGGTCTCGTGGGATCGCGAGCCCTGCATGCACGTTCTCGTGCACTTCCAAACGTCGAATCCCGAGTACCGATGGTCAAAGTCAACGACTCGGGATATCGCCCCTCGCGATGTCAGTGCTTTGCAAATTCAAACCCCCGAGTACTGAAGTGCCGATCCCTCGGCTCAACGCCACCTGTATCCCACTAACATACACGGTCCCACATGACCACGTCACGTCGGGACTTCGCGGATCGTGGATCCACGATACCAAATTTCCCTGCTGCTGGAAACCCTGAATGCCGAAACCCCGATGCTCCGGATCCGTGCCACCTGTCCCTTCAACGATCGACGGCTCCCGCTAAATCGGGAAATCGCGACTCGCGATTTCAACGTGCATGAGATCCTTGCCCTTGCCAACCGCGATATGCCGATACTCGATGGCACTGGGTTCCCTTATGCACTTGTGAGTTAACCCCCTTGCAACTCCTCCGCGATCTGACGGTCTGTGGGATTTCGGAACTCTCCGCAATCAATTCAAGTCGTCGATTCTCTTCCTCTTGAGAATATTCCGGCTCCCAAGCTTGATTCTGTTCACGCTCCTCCTGGGTCTGTCCCCACGATACTTGCAAGGAACTATCTCTCCTGAGCTTTGTTCCTCTGACTCCTTCAGAGAAATTTCACGCACTTCCTGTGATCGACTTTCAACCACTCTCAACAGTGCTTGAAATCTTCCAGGATCCGCGCTTTCACAATCACATCAACCCCGGCCTTCCCTTTCTCAGAATTGCTACTAAAACTCCAGCCCAACCTGCACTCACCTGCACGGCTCAAACAACCCAATTCACTCTGGAAAAAGAGGACAAAGGTTCAACTGCTTAGCCCCCTCAACGCACTCTATGCGGAGGAATTCGACTGCCTCTATGCAGGAATCTCCTGGCTCAAACATAGAAACAATTGGAACTCATTCTCTCATTCTCTCAGGTTTCGAACCTGATATGCAATCACATACGCAGCATATAGAAGATAAGCATAAAAATAAGCAAACATGCAAAAGCATAATATCAACAACACACAGAGATCAAACACATCCATGGAATTGAATCAAGCTCTTCCTATTAACTCAATATCTGTACATGGAGGTTCTTCACAAGCTCTCTGCTTTGTTCTCTTCTTGATCCTATATGAATGAGAATGATAATAATACAATGTACAAAGGGAGGGTGTCTATATTTCGTTTTCCCTCTCGAAAGTAAAACTGTCTAATCTACAGTTAATTAACTTATCTACTTGCATTAAATCTAGTAAATGCCTAAGCTACCTAAGGAAGAGAGCTTATCTTCTCAAGGTCCGTTACATGTACAAGTGTGCTTCATCACATCAACGCATTAATGTTTGGTGCAGCCATATTACAATGTTTCAAAATTTGAATGCTGGCATTCTCCAGCTGTTCCTTTGCCTCCACGCGCTAGCTCACTTGATGAGTGAGCGACGCTCCTGCATCACAAAACTATCCTCATAACTAGTTTCATTTTTTAATGAGTTTGAAATTAGAAAACTATGCTCAAGTCTAGTTTCATTTTTTAACGAGCTTGAAATCAGAAAATCATGCTCAAAGACCTTTGTTTCATTTTTTAAAGAGCTTGCCTCAGAGATGAAAAAACTATCCTCAAAACCTCTGTTTCATTTTTTAATGAGGTTGATACAGAGACGTAAAAACTATCCTCGAAACCTCTGTTTCATTTTTTAATGAGGCTGCTATAGAGACACAAAAACTATCCTCGAAACCTCTGTTTCATTTTTTAATGAGGTTTCTATAGAGATGCAAAAACTATCCTCGAAACCTCTATTTCATTTTTTAATGAGGTTTCTACAGAGACGCAAAAAATATCCTCGAAACCTTTGTTCTTGATCATGGATTCCAAGAGGACAATGCTCTGGAAGGACACCATGTCAAGGGACAAAACTCGGTCATGGCTTCCAAGAGGTCTTCGTTGGAAGGGAGAAACACACTCTAGAAGGACACCATGTTGAGGGTCACAATAGGAGGAAAGAGATAATGCTCTAAAAACCCTATCGAAGAGATCACCATGTCAACTACTGGATCTAAATCATCAGAAGTTGAAGCCATGGGCGACAATGCCACATAATTGACTTGTGGTGGGGGCAATACTGTCTGCATAGAAGAACCATTTAGGGAGGCAATTCAGGTGGGGTCAATGAATGAAAGTTGATCAACAATCACAACGCATCCATCATGCGGGAAATATATCACACGAAAAAGAGTATACACAATAGATTTCATGGCATAGACATAATCTCGCCCAAGGAGCAAAGAAAAATCCAAGGGGTCTTGGACTACCATGACGTCAATAAAGACAGTTTTCCCTCCCAAAGTTACAAAAAAATAAGGAAGGGTCCCTAAAGGTTGACTGGTTCTTCTGTTAAAAGATAACAAATTCTATGTAATCGGTGCAAGCGGAGGATAACCCAACGCCTGCCAAGCAATAGAGGACAAAATACTAACTGACGAACCTTCATCTATCAATGTCTGAGGAATGTCCCGACCACAAACCTACACTGTAATCTAGAAAGGAATGTAAGAGGGAAGACGAGGTCCAGTTGGCACACCCCGATCAAAACGGATGGCCTCATTACTTGGAGGGGGTCCTACGGGAGAAGGAGGAATACCCCTCGGCACAAGAGATTTGGTATCAATGAGAAAAACGTGGGCAGTATTGGGTTTACTCTTTAGAGAGAGAGAGTAGGATCAATTGATGGAGAGATCAGATCGACCACTTGGGTGTCATTCTCCAAGGGGATAATGGGGTTGATAGGTGGAAACAGATCGACCACTTGGGTGACACTCTCTAACGACAAAGTGGGATCGACCAAGGATGGGATCGGATCGACCGCTTTAGTTTCACTCTCTAAGGGGAGAGTGGGATTGACTGAGGATGGTATCAGATGAACCACTTTATCAACACTCTCTAAAGGGAGTGTGGGATTGACCAAAGATGGGATCAAATCAACCACTTCATTAACACTCTCGAAAGGGAAAGTGGGATCGATCGAGGATGGGATCGGATCGACCATTTGATCAACCAGACTAACCAATGAAGGGGCTGGATTGATCATTCCATCGACTACAGGTGGGTTGAAAGAAAGCTTGCGATAAGCAGCTGGAAGTTGAGGTTGTGAAACAGTCATGTCTTTCAGGAATTTCGAGGCTTTTTCCATATGAGGGCAAAGATGAGTTAGATGACTCTCTTTGCATAACATACACGGGAACTTGACTCTACTTTTCTTCTTCCCAACTATATTTTGACTAGTCGACGGGAAGTCATCAGCATGTTTTTCAGAGGCTAACAACATGGGTTGGTGAGGATGTGTAGACCATGCTTCTATAACCTTGGAGAGACCAGGGAAATCCTTAAGAAGATGGCTACCCTTACAAAGCCTGGAAGGGTACTTGGGCTTACAGGTTGTTTGGGTAATCTTGACATCATCAACACTCCCAACACGATTGACAGTAACTAGTTTTCTTCCAACATGTTTGATAGTGGTTGGAAGTTTGGATCCTTTCTTATTTTTCTTCTTCTTATTCTTTCGTTTCTTCTTCTTCTTATCCACTAGGTTATTAGCTTCAAAGATCTCACTCGGCAAAGAAGAATAAATGGAAGAAGACCTTGCAAGTGAAGAAGGTGAAGAAGATCTCACTGGTGAAGAAGTTGAAGGATCAACATGAGGTTGATGCTCTTGGGGGGAAGTGCCTATGACTAAAGCACTAACTGCATTTGGGATTACCTGAGTGGAAAACAGTCACACCGAAAATCCAATAGTGAGACTTGGAAGGCTCAAAGTAGCGATGTGAGGAGGACCAATGTTTCTGTAAGAAGGAAAAACAAAAGGTTCCCCTGAAGCAGGGGTTCCTTCATTGGTCATTACGAGAACTGGCACCATTAAATAAATATCCAATCTAGATTCCTCTAGGGAAAATAAACAACACATGCTAAAAATCTAGTAAGCAAGCAAACAAACAAAACCTTCTCACAATGAACACACTAGTTGGTGATGAAATCCAACGTCGTGGGAACAAAGTAAGAAGGGGTTGAGATAGAGTGGGTGGAAAAGTACATTGATGACCTGCTTAACGGACTTACACCATGGTGCGAGCTCCCACACATAATCGTGGGTATACCCTCCAAGGAGCCCGAGTGAGTTTGGCCAACGTCAATTCTAGGTACTGTGAAGACTTTCCCCTCCACAGTCACCTTGTGTAAAGACCCTAAAGAGATAGGCCACTAAGGTTACCAATCACTACAGTGATGCCTGGGGAAACAGTCGATAGTCCGATCCACGCGCAAGGGCAGGGTATCTAGCCCGAAATCAACTTTAAAGGCTTCCACTCATCATTGTGGGTATACCTCTCAAGCGACCCCCATAATACACGTAACCTTTACACCAAGACCAACAAAGCAGGGTGAGTAACTCTGTCAGTCTCAATGTGACCTCGTGATTGACCCTTGTGCGAGAAGGGCTTCCCAGGACAAAATGTAGTAAGTGGATTTCACTGCTCCCTAAATCAAGATTCTATGTTTGTTTGCAGCTTTGGAAAGTTATCTCCCATGCCTATTCCAAAGCCCTACAACTAATCTAATGTAGGTTTGCTACTAGAAAATATAAAAATTTCTAATCAATTTTTATAAGCACTTTATTTTTAAGGTTGTTGTTACTCGAAAGGAAAATGGTGTGAACAATATGGTGTTTTTACCGACTCGAAAGTTATGCAAAGAGATGAAGATGTAATCTTTTCATTTCGATGAAATCTATGCTACGAGAAGGAGAAAACATTTATCATTCCCATATACACAATGTCCCAAAATATATTAAACTCATCAATATCAAGATTCTCAAGAAATGAGAAAAATCTACTGTACACCAAAGCATGATTCATGGCCCCCCAAAGAATCATGCAATTTCACTACTTCAAATGCAAGGATGCCCCCAATCTAATATAAAGCAAGAAATTAAATCTGTTTGTTTCAAAATTTTCACTAAAAGAAATAATGAATTTTGTTAAAACAGAGAAACCCAAACTAAAATTTTTCTTTTAAAGCAAACTATTCACAAGAAATCTGATCTTTCCCTAAACAATCCTAAATAAAACACACGCTTTGTAATTGAAAGACACTCAAAGAAAGAGACTAATCTTTCAAAACCAAATAAAGCAAAGGTGGTTGAAAGCAACTCAAAGGATGTCAAGCAGACTGTAAGCAGATCAATATAGGCTCCAAAAGCTTAATCTAGTTGATCAAAGCAAAATTGGGCATCAAAAGATGACAAGACCCAATCCAAAAAGTTTACAAACGAGTTCGCATGCTAGAAGTATATTACAGTGCAAGAATTAGGTATTCTCGTAGGCTAGACACTGGTAGGGTGTGAGAAGTTCACACTGAACCGAATGGTGGGGTGCGAACCTTAGTGATTCTCGCAAGCTATAGAAGGGTGCAGTGCGAGAATGTCTGTAATCAATTTTTTTTGAAAAAGGACAGGGAATCTAAGTGAACTTCTAGATCCAACGAGTCTGGATGGATGTCCCACAGACTTAGAAACCAGAAAACAAGCAATCAAAGGAAGGGAAACTAGATTAACTAGGAAACAATCTGTTCCCCAGTGGAGTGGCCAATTTTGTTATCAGACGAATCGGTAGGTGTGGACACTAACTGATCTCCCTAGACCCACCTAGATCTAGAACAAAACACACNCATAAACTCAATATAAATCTATGTATGTGATCAAGGAATCATACAATAAAACACAACAAGCTTTATAGGAAATAATCATATTACTGTATCATATTAAATGTGAAAGAGAGATTACAACCATGGCCTTGATGTCATAAGGTCCCTTCCAACTGTCCTTCGTTCCCCACACACTTCTTGCTCCAAGGATTCTGAGACCATGGATCTAATAGCTACTCACAATCTATATTGACAAAGGCAAAACTCAAAGCCACTTTAACCAAGCTAACAATTCCAAGCCAAATCTAACTTAGCCAAGGCAAAAAGCTCCAAAGCTAACTTTCTCCATAAGAGATCCTCTCATTTTATAAGCTGAAGAGGATAAGGTGAGGAGGTTACGATGATCCCACTAAATCATGAAAGTGAGTAAGATACAAACCATTCGGATGCCACCTCACCATGGAAGTTTCTCCTTCTAGAAGATTCGAGAAAACACTCATTTTTCCCATGTGTAAGCATTCTCGCACCCTGCCTATAGAGCAGACTGCGAACTCCTCACGACCTAGCTATGATGCAACCTGGGAGAATCAGGCATTCTCGCACCCTAGCTATAATGCAGCTTGCGAACTTCATCTTTAATAGGGTTTTCATAAAGGAGAATGCAACTTCTTTTCTCAGGAAAAGTTCTTCTCTCTTCTTTCTTTAGGAATTCGGGCCACTAACCCCTCTGAAGGCAACAGATAGGTTTACATCATTGACGGTCATAGGGATGAAAAAAATAATTTGTAACAAGAGCATAAAAGGTAGAAGCACAGAAAGCACAAGGAATGTGTGGAGCAAGACAATAAGACACTAAAGGAAGGCTGAGGTGCTCTTGTAGATAAAAATAGAATATTAGAAATCCCAAGAAGATGCAGACAGAGAGACACTGATACAGGAGAGCAGAGTAGCATAGTAGAATAGTGATAAGTCTGGTAAGCCAATGATAAATATTGTATCACTGTGATAAGTTTCATTAGCGAAAATTTATATTTCAGGGTGGTAGGGAGGTGCTAGGGAGGACTGTTGTCCTTAGAGATTCAAGTGGGTGCTTGAACACAGGGAGTTGTAGCATCCTTCTAGTTGGTGCTAGAGAAACCGGGGAGTTGGTGCTAGAGAAACTAGGGAGTTGGTGCTCTCAGCAAGTAGCAACTTGCAAAACAGAGGTTATAGTCTCATTATGAGTTGGTTCTCATATGTATGATAATGTAAAGAATATAAAGATTACTTATCATATAAAGAAGAAGAGGTTTTTACCCTGTGTGGGTTTCCTCAGGAAATATCTGTCTCTGTGTATCTCATATGTGTGGCAGACGCTGAATGTTCTATTGCTAACTTCCCTGCATTATTGTGACTATCATTAAATGTTGTGTACAGAGTTCAAAATAAGTATAGTTGTTTAAGTTCAGTAACAACTAATTCACCCCCCCCCCCTCTCAGTTGTCCAACAAAGTCTTCATGTTGAGAACTCGATTTGTAGGATGATTGGTCATGATTGATGTTCCATGATAAGTTTTGAGAAAATCATGGATTCCCAATTGATTTCGAAGATCATGGAAGAAAGAGTTATGAACGTGGAGGGAAGTTGCAAGTGATGACTAATGTCAAATTGGGTTGTGAACTACTGAGAAGAGGACACCAAATTTGAAATTCTAAAATAAGAGAGAACTTTGTAACAAGTGAGAAATGTTGAAGTTTTTAGATGGTCCTCTTAAGGTGGTGTCTCAAGGAAATGGTGGTCAATGAAGAAAGGCATGAGAAAGAATATAAAATTTCAAAGGATGAGGTGTACAAGAGTGTCTTAAAACTATTGAATGTACTTTATGTTGCAAATCTAGGCTTGAATGATGTTTTTGTGTGGAGTGATTCCAAATGAATGTTAAGTAATGTTTTCTAATTGAAGAAATAATCTATTGTGGTAATTCAAGTGTATTGTGGATACAATACTTGGTGTTATCTTTATGTAGTATGTAGGTGTTGTTTAATGCATCGCAATGGGAATTTCAATAACACTAATAGGGTTGGACAAGCAACATAGTACAACAATCCATATTGGTCCCATCACTTGTGACCTTATCCATAAATTTAGGACCAAAAGAAAATGAAATACTACACATTTATGTGATAAGGGAAGAGGAACCATTATCCTTCCAACCAAGTGCACAAGGATGGGGATGAGGTTCCATGGAAAGTGTAACTTGTCAATGATGAATTTGGCAATCAAATTTACTTGTGACCCACTATCAAGGATACAAGTAGTGGATAATAAATGAGGAAGATGTGCATGTGTCATAAAACAAACTATCACAAGATTCTAAAGGAGTAGAGTGTTACATTAAGTTGAGTTTATTAAGTCCCCTTAACTCTTCATCAATCCATGTTCACCAAATACCTCAATGGGATCATCATTATTTCCCTCATAAGGAGATTATACGATAAAACTTTTCTTTTTAAATTTTAAACTTTCAAACTTATTATGTCCTTCTTTATTATAATAACAACAAAAAATATTAGAAGAAGAAGATGAAGAAAAATATAATAAACTTGTAGTAGAAAGATCTTTGGGCTTTGAAGGCACTACACCAATTTTTTTTATCTATTTTTAAATTAATTTAAATATTAAAAATATTAAAAATTTCAAATCAATCTATATTATAATTATTATTCACTCAGATTAGGTGAAAGGGGGGAGATTAAAGACAAGGGAGGGGCCTTGGGACCTTCCCCTACCTAGAAACTTGACGGTTCCCCACGTCCACCCAACTCATCCACCAACGTCGCCTCAACTTACTTCTTAAAATTTCATTTTCATTTCCTGGCATGCATGCATACTCACCTCATGTCACGCTCATTCACATTGTCCCAATGTTGTGTCTCTAGAATCCTCCACATTCAAATTTTGTTATGGTGCTTCACGACACCATCTTGGCTCTCCAATGGTGGTACTCTCCCCTGGTTGTCTATTCCATATTCTCTTCTCGTCACCCTGCTTGTTGTTTGTCCCTTGCTTTCCTCTCGGTCTGTCGTCACTCGACCCCTGGTTTTCTCTCTATTCCCTTTCTTGTTGAACTCCCTCCTACTTCCATTCTTTCTCTCGTGCCTAACCCTTTCTCTCTATGTGCTTCAATGCCTCATAGTTCTCAATGACAATGAAGTCGAAGCCTCAGACCTGGTTCCCTAGCTCATCAAACCCAAACTATTGCTTCTCAAGCTATCAAATTTTATGAATCTCACACTCCACCAAAGGTTCAATCCGAATTAGATATGGCTAAGGAGGATGCTCGGGTATTAAGGAACTTCATCAACAATGAGGCGGTCGATGAGAACGTAGGCTAATGGATACCTGATCCAGGATCTTATCGCACTAGGGCCATCCTCTACTAAAAAATGGCGGACATCTACTGGATTCTCAAGACTCTCATGGGTAAAGTCTGTTTGGAAAGGAATGAATCCCACCAAGAAATTCTCTTGCAGTTGGATGATGTTCAAAGGAAACTATAGGAAATGGACCAAAAGATCGATGCAATTTTAGGAAAAAATGAAGAAATGACAGTAGTCAACATGGAACATCCCCGCTAACAAGTGCTTCCTCTGGCGATTTCTTCGGTCCACCCAACTAAACTTTCATGCTATCTTTCCTAGTTTTTTGGTTTTTCAGTTTCAGAGGTTTGGAGGCATTTGCCCCACCTCTCATTAGCTATCATGTTAACTCTAGATATCTATCAAGCATCTATAGCACTAGATTTGTATTCAAATGATGTAATTTATTGTTTTTCTTCTTTAAGATCCATAGTACAACACAAATTGCTCCTATGTTGTTAGTATGGTTTCCCAGTGGTAGACCAACAATACATTTTTGTAATTTTTTTTGTTTTCAGTAATAGAAGGATGCATAGATAGCTTAAAAAAAATATTATAATTATTATTTCACCAAATTTCATAAAAAAAGTAATTAATTTACTCCTTAATTTATCATCACTCATTTGCGAGCTAACTCATCATTGTTATGAACCATTGGTGGTCAATAAGGGGCAAAACTTTAACTCTTTCCAAATGCCTCTAGATCTTGGAACATTAACTTATTTCCTTAGGTTGAAGGAAAACAAACTCTTAACCAATTAGATTTAAAAAAAAATCTTATTCCAAAACCATTTTAAAAGATTTCATTATAAATATAATTTTATTATGAGTAAAATTGAATATATTATCTAATAATATTTTTTAAAAATTGGAAACTTGGGAATGGGTATAAAATGTCCCCAATTAGCTAGGAAGAGGTTAAACTTGGAGCAATAAAGACTAAACTACACTTATCTTGTTTACAAAATTATTTAAATAAAAAAAACTTAATAATACTCACTTTATAATTCTGGATATGAATAACTTTTAATGCATGTATGTTTGTCTTCAAGCCCAAACTAAACATGAAAGTAGAATAAATCAACACTGTATCCATGAGAAACATTTGCTTCACTCTCTTGTTGCTCTCAACCAACACAATCATTCATTTTTATTGTATTTTCATATTACTAGAGTAGTACTATTTAGCTTTTTTCCAATCACAACTAGAACAATGGTTCAAAGTTACAAAGATGTTCTGTTTATATATGTAAATTTTAATTTTAAAAGATGTTAAAATTTTATATGAATATTAAATTTTTAGTGTTCTATTAAATATATTTATATAAATATTAACACAAATTAAATTAGTAATTTCAATGTTATAGTTGTTAAAGAGTTACAAATTGATATTTATTAATACCAAAAATAAAATTAGATAGGTTAATGGAGTAAACTCTAATATAATATATAACAATTTTATATTTTTTTAATATATAATATTGTTGCTCCCAATTTAGATTTCCTACAAACATTTGTATCCACTTTCCCAACATTCCCACGTTCAAAATGAATTTTTATCTATTTTAAAATTAAATTAAAATACAAAAAATAATCCAAAATTTCAAACCAATCTATATTTATATTTATAATTATTATTATTATGTTGACTTTTTTACGTTATCATCTATATAATAAGAACCTTGAGTCGATTATTTTAACTTTCGGTTCATTTTCATCTTAAAAATCAATTTATTTCGTTTAGACCAATCATATGTCATTATTATTATTTTGTATAGTAAGTGTCTTAAGTCCATATTTTTAACTTTCAATTAGTCTCCATCTTCAACATCAATTTCCTACTTTTGATATTTTAATATATTTAAAAGTATTATTTTTTATTAAAAAATTGGATTATGTAAAATTTGGTTGATTTATAAAGATAATTTATCAATTTAAATGAATTTTATTAAAAACTTGTATTAAAAAGAAATAGATTTAATATATTTTAAAGTATTATTTTTATTAAAAAATT
>JASDQU010501072.1:74667-85117 GCA_032191745.1 Picea mariana | reverse complement strand
ATCTGTTTTGAGTCTGGGTCAAACTTGGGAAGCCATTTCTCCAGGTGTTTAGGTAAAGGATGCTGAGCTCCAGGTACAGCTATGACATCCTGATCAAGCCAGGGTCTTGCAGGGTTGTTCTGATTTTCCATTGGGGTAGTGGGTGTGGAAGGCTAAGAATAGGAGTTTCCTTCGTCAGAGGAATCTCCTCCAGAAGAGGAAGGAGATGATGGAGGTGGTGAAGGAGGTAGCCCAGATCCTCCTGCAACAGGATTTGAAATTGGATCTAAAGGATTCACAGTGAGGTTAGTGTCACCTAAATGTTCTCTGATATCAGAGAAATCCAAAGGTTGACCCCACAGACGGTTTGGTTGCCTCAAATGGGCTAAGGTGCTATCTGTTTTGATAAGAGATTGACGGACAATCTCTTGTATGTCACCACCTATAGGATTAGGGGTTGTTGGCTCAACTGTGATCTGTGGATCGTCGTAGTTGCTGTTTGAGGGGGAATATTATCATTTGAATGGCTTCTAGTCACTATAGGTGAGCGATTAGGTGGTGGAGGAGTCTTGCGACCGCCTCGTTCCATTAATTAATTTCAGGCCCTCCTTCTAGCGCCATTTGTTGACGCTATAAATTGACTGTCCGTCAACTGAGAGAGTGGAACCGGTCCGAGGTTGTATAATAACCCAAGCCATTTATGATGAACCACCCTGATGGGTTTAGCGGCTCCGTTAGCTGATCTAAGGTCCTAAGAAAACAAAAAATAAAACTAATCTAAACTAACTAATCTAACTAAATAAAACACACTAATAAACTAATCTAACTGAAACTAACTATTAAAACAAACTAAACTAAAACAAACTATTCTATATACAATCTACTAACTAATACTATACTAACTCTAACTAATTAATTATCTAACTATTAACTGAAATATAACTTATTCACAAAATGTACAATATCTACAATTTACAGATTTAAATAAAACCTGAAAAACTCATTGATATTCTACCCTAAGACAGCAAAAGATATTTTTGTTGATTTTATAATTTTATGAACAGAAGCAGAAATCTAATTAAACTAAAACACTAATCTAAATTACAAATATATCTAATTAAACTACTTAAATTATACTAAACAAATTAAAAAAATAAATTGCAAACTAACCTGGAAACGCTCCAGGTTCGTCCTGTGTATGATGATTGCCTTAGCTGATCGGAGGGAGGAAACCCACACTGAATAATCCGAGAGCTTCTCGTAAACGATAGCTACAGTGCTCTTCAAGTATGTTTACAAGACAAACAAGACATAAAAATCACAACAATCATATGATTTATAAATCTCCACAGTTAGATAAATCCGTATTGCAAAGACTTATACTAAATAATTCAATTGCTGAAGAAGAGAAATCTGTCATTCATAAACTGAATCAAGTAATTGCTGTGTTTTTAAATATTGAAAGAAATCAGACATGGATCATATTAATTAATCATATCATTTTTCAAAAGACTATGATAGCTAAAGTAGTCACTAATCAAATGCAAATTGATAAACATAAACATGAAACAAAAGATTGATATTATGAAAGCGAAAGTTGTAGCAGAACATCAACTTCTATCTCAGTTTGTATTAGAAATCCATAACCTGGTTCTCCCACAAGTGAGGATGATCCTTATTACAAAAATAATAAGTATTTATAAGTTTTTCCACAGGGTAAAACCTCCCTGTGGAAGTTATCAAACTGTTTACATAAATATGGGAAGATATCCCAATTTTAACTAAACTAGGAAACTACAATAAAACTAAACACACAAATATCTCTTGAACTATCCAACATATCCCATGCAATTAGAATTTACCTGAAACAGGTCAGAAATGGACAAGTTAGAGGGATATTTTATTAATAAAACAATAAAAATCTAATTCTATAGACTAGCTAAAAAATCCTCTGATTCTGTAACTAGTCTAAATAAGATACAGAATCAACATTAAGATTGATTAAAAATCTTTTAAAGAATTAAATTCAATTAAAATCCGATAGCTATTTGAAAATGAATCATTTAGTTTGAAATCAAACAGGATCAAAATCATCCAATCGAATACAGAGATAGGTGTACTCTGTTTCGATTGTTATCATAAGTCGAGTGAACAGAATCATAATCCAACAGTTGTAAAATCGTTTGATATCCAATTGAAATCAATATGAGCAAACAAATCATAGGTAATGGTTAAACAAGAGATACGATCGAATCCAAACAAAATCATTTTCCAATCGTTATAGCTGTAACGACATAGCAAACGATTTATACCATAAGAGAATTAAACCAACAATGGCTCGTGAATCAACTCAAATGAAATCATAACAGGATGTAACAGAGTTCGTAAGAGGTATCCGATCATTTTTTATTAGCCGAATTGGGGAAAACAAGATCGAAAATTGTTGTATTCAAACGAATTATAACCGGATCTGATCGACATAACACAGGTCGACCAATTCATCTTGCAAATTAAAATCGAACAGAGCAACATTGATGAAACGAATCCAGCAAGGGAATCGAAAAACGAGAGTTTAATATAGTCAATGCAAATCATAATCGTTCCATGATTCGGGTGCATTTGCACAGGCTTAAATGAGAGCATTGTTTTTATAAAAACAGAGTCGTTTTTTCCAAATTAATTTGAACAGAGTGGTAGTCCCGATTTGAAAAATTATATGACACAATATATTAAAAAATCGTAACAACCGAACTCGTTGAAATCGTTTTCCAATCACAGTATACAAACCATAAAGAAATCACATTTAGAGATGATCGTATTCTAAATTGGGCATGAAAAACTTCCTGTTCGAAACGAACTCAATTGAAAGCAGACCATCAGTTTTGTTAACTCAATCAAACAAACCAACAAATCAAAAACGAAAACCATTCAAGTCCAATAAGAATCTATCAATAGCTAAACTAGGGATAAGCAAATCGTATATCCAAATCGAAATTTCATCTATTTTTAGCAAAGAGAAACAATGTACAGGATGAACACCAAATGACAGAGCTATTTCGAAATATACACAGAGCTATCCGAAAACAAAATTGAAATCATTATATCAACCTTGATCATTCACACAACTAGAATAATTTCAAAAATCATACCTGTATGGCTGGATCACGACAATTTGGAGTTGATAATGGCTATGGTTGATTCAACATTCTTGAAAAGGATGGATCCAGTCATCTTCTGCTTCTTATCAGTTGCTTGGAATTGGTCTCTTTGGCTATCCAATACTGCAATTTGATCTTCCAGTGATTGAATTTTTGATTGGAGTAGGGGAACATCAATGTAATATCGTTCCAACCATAAGTTGCATTGGTCACAGTATGACTATGTGGGTTTTGAAAGAGTAGGCGAGGGTTTGGACACATTGCTGAGGGTTTCACGAGGCAATTTGATACCAGGGTAGCTAGGGTCATTTCTTAGGCAGGGGGGAAGATTTGTCACGAAATCGTAAGGTGGTTCGGGGCACAAACCTTGCGAGTAAGGATACTCGCTGGCTAAGAAACGTTTTACGTCAGAATCCAAATCCTCACTAAGGACGATAGGATCTCGCTCAGTAGAGGGTTTAGGCTTATTTCTAGCCATTCTCGAAATGAGCCGGGCATTACTTTTTCCTTTGGCATTAGCAGTAGGGTTTGCCTTGGGCTTTTTGCTCGTAGGGTTCTTAATAGTCTCAAACTTATCAGTTATAGCGTCATGTAAGCCAATAGCAGGGTCGACCGTAGGCTTAGGAGAGGGTAATAGGATATGTAAGGGTACGGGTGGCTGAACATAGGTTTCACTTACCACAGGTTTGTCAACCTAGATAGGGTTTGTATCGTCAAAACCATTCTGAGCTATGAAAGCTCTCTAGCTATCCCCATGTAAACTCAAGTGATGCACAACGATAAGTTTAATAAGCCCATAGTGGAACAGGCTACTTTTAGCCTTCTGCCGTTTAAACCTTTTCGACATTTTATATAGGCTGCGTTGAAAGTAAAAGGGCATATTCAACGAGTATCCCATAAAATTCATTAACAAACGTAGGTGGTAGAGAAAAATGAGTCTGTATCGACCTTCACAGGTCACGAACTATTTGACTACCATCAAAGTATCGTTCCATCATGGTTTAAGTGCAGAGATGGGCATACCTCTGTCACAAGAGGTGACTTTGTGCGAAACGAACAACAATGTCCAAGGCACCTCTTCGACCTTAGAATTTTTGAACCAACGTTGTCCTGAAGAGGGTAACCCTATAGCAGAGCTGATAAATTTCTCATCAATTTCCAACTGGATGTCACCCACCTTGGCTCTACATCCATCGAAATTCAAGGCGAATTGTCATGCAACACAGAGGTTAAAACCCTCAAATCACTGTATAAAGGTGAGCCATCCATTTTCCTCCAAGTCTTTGCGGGCATTGTCAAACATTAACAAGGCTTGGTTGCCATTTGGCTCGATTTGCACGACTGGTGCCATGGAGCCGAGCACATGGTAAGCCGAGGGTTTGGATCATAACACACACAGGAGCAGAGCTACCCGAGCTAACAGAAGTGAACGAGGATAAGGTATAGGCATAAATTCCGTCGTGCGAAGGTGGTGGAGCTTATCTCTGCCATGCAAAAAGTTATTTCCAAAGTACAACCGCCGACTTACATAGCTATTCAATCCATTATAGCATAGTTCAACAGTCATATCACTTGGCCGACTAATGAAATCAATGTATAAACCAACGCGCGCAAACGTTATGCCATATTTTTAAACACCCGACATATAAATCGAAGCCAAAATCAACTATGCACCAATGTGTCAGCTCGTATAATCAATAGTTTAACCAATGTGCCAATGGGTATTCATATAATCAACAAGCCAATAGTTATGAAAACACAAACATAGGTATCATATTAAAAAGATATATATGAAAGATTAAATCATAACACCCATGTATCTTATGAAACCAAAGGTCAAGTAGGTCAAATAAAATACAAATCCAAATGCCAATGCATTATAAACTCAATATAACCAAATTACAAAATCATTCGAAGCATGAGTACCGATCAAAGGATCTTGCCAGCTATATAATGATAAATAAAAGGTAAGCGCAATAGGCATATTGGCAAGAAGGATAACGACAGTTCACATTATGATTTCAATGAGGTTTCGAAAGACGAAGTTTTCACCCTTACAGTTGTGAAAAGAAAACGAAAGCAAATGTGTAAACATCGCAAAAAATAAAAGTGTCGTTTATTTAAAAATTGCGACGAAAAATTGATGTTTGCAAAACATTGGTGTAGGCAGCTTATAAGACAATGGAAAAAGTGAATTGGCTGCCAACAGGTATCGAGCCTGAAACCTATCAAGGGTATCGAGAGAAAATGGTCCAGAAGACAACTGAGGACCTCAAACGGATTCGAGACCCACGAAGCCCCGTGGCAAATGCAAACGACGGAATCCCAAAACAAGCCCTCTATATGTGTTCTCCACTACGATTGGTCCAGCTTTGGAGGGGTTATCTCTGCTACCTTTCCGCACGCGACCTCGTGTTTATCCCCTGTGTTAGAGGGGGGTCCCAAATAACTTCCACAAAACTGGACTTAGACACTCCCTATCTCAGACTCTAATGTTTGGTTTTGAATGGCCTTGAAGAGTTTTCTCTCCAACCTAATCCAAGGCCCTAGTCCTGAACTAGTTTGTGAACCCTACAAACATAAAAGTCTAGTAGATTTTAAAATTAGCATTGCTTTTATGGATTTATCTTATGTCAAGGGGTATGAGGGTGAAACTTATGATGTGTAAAAGACGAAAGCAAAAATGAATGAAAAAGATGGAAACAAAAAACTTGTACAAAATGCAAAATTTCAACAACTTTTCACAAAGAAAGATTTTTTTAATTTTTCTAAGATTTTATACAGCAAACTCAAAGGAATTTCGCTCGACTATGAGCTACTTATGATCTAAGTGAACTGCAAAAAAATTACGAAATAAAAGATTTTTCCTTAGCTAATGATGCAGAAACACACTCTTCAACCAAAGAAGAAAATGAAAATAGATCTTTTTTTTTATTTCAGTGCTAGTAAAGCAAAAAAGGGAAAATACCGACAAGAAAAAAACCAAGAAAAAAAATTCTGGATTAAAGCGCAGATCGCAAAGAATCAGATTGAAGAATCACACAATGGAAATTGAAGAAACAATGACTCTCACGCTTGTCTAAAAACCATAAAACAATTTTTTTATTTTTATTTTTCTGTCAACTATTAACTGAGAAAAAGTAGGCTAAGGGTAAGATGAATCCTATGCTACTGACTGTTCAAACCTAGATTCAAACACCTGAGAGGAATACTTCTTATCAAAGGAGGGGATGACAGCCCCACCCTAAACAAAAAGTAACCTATACAAGCACGTGACTGTCACTAAAACAGCACGCGTGCAAATGCGTGTTGAACAGAGACAGAAAGCGTGTACACGCGGGTTGACCTTGTACAGGCCGCATGTATATCTAAATTCTAAAGAAAAATATGAAAAAAGGCAGTCCAGACCAGGAAGAGGCCTCTGGTATTGATAACCAAGATCTCTTGAAGGCTTGGCTGCTTTTTCTAACAGAAAAAACAAATAATGCAAGGAAAAAAAATAAGGCAAAAAAAACAATTTGAGATAGGACTGTTAACTAGCAAGACTTAGACAGGATTTCAGAAAACCCCCTGAGAATGTGTGATTCTGATAGGGAAGAGGAGGAATACCTCTAAGGTTCTCTAAACTCCTACACGCTACTGCTATCTCTACAGCTAGTGTTCACACGTGGGCTGTAAGAGGATAGGGTGCAGGTACACGTGTTCATGCCTTTTGCAGGCCGCGTGTACCTCTGTGTATCCCAAAAAATACAATCAAGAAAAAGTCAGGGAAAGATGGTATGGAAAACCAGACTCCCTGCTAGCTCAGACCTTACAGAAAAAGACAGGCAAAGAAAAAAACAGAAAACCTAATCTTTAACCAATCCAAAAACTTAAATAAATCCAAGAACCCTAAAGAGTATTCTCCCCAGTACGGTCACCAATTCTGTTGTTGGGAAAAACACCCTACGGACTAGAAAATTAGGGTCAGACTTGCATGCAGATTTGACCAAATAGAAACTACTTTTTTACCTACATCCCAAGATTTAAATCCCTCTTTCACAGTAAATGCATGGAAAAGGACCACCTACCTTATTACCGGTGTTCGATGTCGATCCTCCGTTGTTCTTGATTACTTGTTTGCGCTACTCCTTCCAAAAATGACCTGCACTTAAGACAAACAATAAGTATGCATGCATGCTACTTATATACTCAAAGGTTAGAAATCAAATGTAAATCAATCAAACTATAGACAATTTATGATTTGGGACGGGAAAAGCATTCTTTTTATTACTAAAAGTGAATCAACTTACAAAATATGAGACCGGCCACTGCTCCTTGAACCTGATCCTAGGCTCCTCTTCTTCTGTCCTTCAACTGCTTTGCGTTAAATCTCCTTTGGCATGAGGAAAGGATAAATGGTTGGGACAATGGATTACGTAAATGGGCAGAGTTTCTTTGCTATATTTTTTCCTCCTCCAAATGGTACCCCTACCCCTTCTTTTATAGGCTAGAAGGAGCTAGGGTTTTGGATGAACCCTCGGCCATACATGGTCGGTAGTTTCAGTTAACTAACCCATAGATTTTTGTTCCATCAGAAACTTTCCTTTTTTCATGCTTTTTTAGATACATGCGGGCTATTGTGAGTCAACCAACATGTACACGCATGCAGTAATGGGTTAGGGCACATGGGCCTTGACACAAGAGGATTTTCAAAGAGTTTTTCAGCAAAGTTTTGGCAAAGAAGGGATATGAGTTGGCTTGATGCCAGGTAAGCATGTGTGGTGCAATTTAGGGTTATAACAAGATGATACGGCCTGATGGATGGAGATGAGGTCTTCAGAGCTCGAGAAACAACTTCAAAATCTTCAGAACTCAAGGTAGGAGTGTAATATGAGTGTACGACTTCACTACCCAGAGGTCTTCGACGGCTTGTTGGTCATGGACTAGATAATATTGATGATCACACTGAAGGCTTCATTGATTTCGAACAAGGACTTGATTGGACATTCAGGATGGTCAGGTATGAGGGAAAGAGACAAATTGTAGAGGGGCCAACTTAGGCTTGGTAGAAACTTCCCTTGGACAGCAACATGACAAATGATGAGACTTAGGCAGCATGGAATTAATCATAAGTTTACGAAGCAAGAGACAACGTAGACTCTCCATATGTTTGGAAGAATAACCAAACGGAGGAGGAAACAACTCTATGTAGCGATAAAAGATTCCTAAGGTCGTATTACATCCCATAGTTTGATGAACAAATGGACATATGTGCTTTATCCAAGGGAGACTCATTATGCTGCCAATAAAAAAATACTTTTCCCTTCTTCTTTTTGGGGTATATTTGATTTTTTTGTCTTTTTCAATGATTTTGGAAAAAAAGAATAAAGGAATGTTACGTTACAATGGAGGAACGAGTGTTACAAACATACAAGTTCAACGCAAAAGGACAAGACTGATGTTCAGAATAATGATACTCGGGAAAAATCCTCCGGGGGGTCGAGGGTGTTAAGGTGCAGAAGCAAAGTGCTACAAGGATGGCGTATAAGGTATGCAAACGCGGTTAACAAAACACACAATGGTAACATCCTTTGACATAAGTTTAACGAGCCCAGAGAAGGTAAGCTTAGTGGTTTTTCATATTTAGAGAGTCTGAAAAAATGTAAAAGGAGACTCCATTGGGGTACCTTTTTCAAAGGTAGTCTAGTTGGTTCAAAAAAGGGGTAAACTAGCACCAACAAGACATCTATTCAAAACCATTTTAACGAGTGTGATAAGGACAAGATCACTCGGCCATTTTTTCATTTTTAAGGAGTCTGAAAAAAGCTTAACTATGGACTCCATCAGGAATGTTCTTCTGGACCAGTTTAACGAGTGTGAGAGAATAAGATCACTCGATGATCTTTTCAATTTTAGGGAGTCTGAAAAGATCTTAACTATGGACTCCGTGGGGGTTCCTTTTTTGTAAGTTTAGTCCCTCAGGCCCGAAAAAGGGATAAAATTATACCTGAGAGTAATCTTCTAAAGAACTGAAGTTCCATAGAGTATACCTTTGTTCGTACAGTTGACCGTCCAGACCGAAAAAGGGGTAAACTACCACTGGACAGACGTGACTTCAAATTTCAGTTTAACGAGCGTGAAAGGCCACAAGATCGCTTGACAATCTTTTCATGTTTAGAGGGTCTGAAAATGGATTAAAAGAACACCCGTAGAGGTTACTTTTCTCAGTTAATCTGGACGAGATCGAAAAGCATAAATGTAGTCTTTCCAGATGTTGCTTTTGGATCTCAAAGAGAGCTTGAAAAACAACAAAGTTAGCTCATGATTGACTCTTTGTGGGTCGATGCCTGGCATCTCCTCGGGGGAGCAGTTTGTTTCGACGAAAACATTGTCTATGACGTTAGGGGTTCTGGAGATATTGATAGGTATCGTTTCAACAATGGTTGCCATATTACCCTCAACATAGATCTCATGTGTAGCTAAGGGATTAATAAGACAAGACCTATCTCCATTCATAGTCAAGGTGAATTCTTTGGCTTCGATTATGCTTAACTCTGGGAGGAAGTATGATCGGTGATGAAGATCTTCCCAGGGTTTGTCTGGACTAGTCATTGCCTCAATTATAGCTTCATCAGAGGGTAAGACTAAGTCTAATGAATCAGTGTCAGTGAGAAAACCCTGAGCCCAAATAGGCTTTAGAAGTGGATCGAACTCTTGTGGAGGAGTTGGATCAGTGTTGGCTGAAGTTTGCTGGACTAAAGAGTACGCTACTTCAACTGCAAACAAGGGCATGGCCATGCCCGGGTGCCTTGTCCCATCCATTGTGACCGATGGGGAAGGAAGAATCCACGGATTGTCGAAGTAAGTCATGCGGAACGATGAAACTTGAAAAATCTCAACCGTATGGTGATTGGATATAAACTTGATATCACCTTGAGGGGGCAGGTAATCGAAGGTACCCATCAAAGATGGGCACAAACCAACCCTTACATTGAATACACCTGGTTGAGGATTATCAATCATTGGGACTGTGGATGCTCCTAATGAAGGGTCAGGTCTGGAGAAAGAAAATTGATCGATGGTCACTATCCGACCCTCGTGTGGAAACAACAAGACCCAGAAAACTGTAGCAACCATAGCTTGCATGGCATAAGTCCAACTACTTCCTAACAAGAGGTTATAGTCGAGGGGCGCATCGAATACCTCTACCTTGACACACATGGTCTTCCCTCCTAACTGCACGGGGAAAGAGGGAATGATGCCATGTGGTTGAAATGAATGATCGTCAAAAGTAGTGAGGAGAGTATGTGATGGAAACAAAACAGGTTGTC
>JASDQU010501072.1:31869-74246 GCA_032191745.1 Picea mariana | reverse complement strand
GCCCAACGTCTTCTCAATCTGTAGAGGAAGAGTTGGGAGTTCAGCTTCTTTTCCCTTCTCAGAAGTGCTTGGTTTACTATATTCATGTGCTCTAATTGATATTAAAGCATCACCCTTCACCATATATACATTCGCGGATGTGGGTTTGTTCAAAGACGGAGAGGGTCCTTGGCTTCCCCTTTCCGTGCTTGTAGAGGTTTGTGTTAGATTTGTCCCATGTTGAAATGGATTGGTTAACATAGTAGGTTGCTGCTGTGTCAAAAAATTTTGGGCTTCTGCAAGCTGAGGACATAGATGGGTCGGGTGGTCTTCTACGCATAAGTTGCATGGATACCTCACCTTTCGTTTCTCAGTGTTGTCCCTGCTAGCATTATCGAAAGGTTTTTTATCTCCCTTACCCTTCTTTCATTGTTTTTTCTTTCCTTCAGGCTACTGGGTGGCCTTTGGATTAGTCAATTGCACTCTGTGTACATCCAACATTTTGGGAGGGGGAGCAGCCAAAGAAATAGTTTGGATGGCCGCTGTGTATTGTATAAACAACTACTACAACTGCTTTGTCAATTGCTCAGCGGGCTTTGTTTGTGCTGAACCAACAATACCATCAGCATGTGGTCCAACTCTCTATCTGGTGTTATCAAATATTGAACATGGTGCATCTGGCAAGATCTCGTATAATAAACTGGACTGAGAATAGATTAGCTCAATTTGTTGAGCTCTCATGATGGCGTCTTCTTCAAAAAATAATCCCAACGTTGCGACGTCTTTAGACAACTGTGGGACCAAATACTTAAGGAACCACTCGAGAAGGAATGCTGGTGGGACTGGTACCTTAATTAAATTCTTTCGGTGTCTCCATTTTCAGATGTGATCAGAGATATGGTCTACTTTTGTTTGTGAGAAATTGGCTAGCAACTCGGTGCCAGCGTCGTATCTCACATGTAACTGGAAATGGTTTAGGAAATCCATCTCCAGTTCACCGAAGGAAGAGTATCTTTAGCGATCAAGCTCAATGTACCATTTCACGACACTCCCAATGAGATTACGTTGAAATAATCACAAATGTACAGAGTCATCTTTCAATGATTTATATGAGCACCAAAGATGGAAGGTAGTCACATGATCTCCTGGATCTTCGTTAGGCTTGGCTTCGAACTTTGGGATGTCTAAAGGAAACTTCGTCGGCATAGGAGGCCGACGTGGATCGTGACAGATAGGGTCATTCAACAACCTTGTTGAGTCTGGAAAATGCAAATATGCTAGGAAGGGTACTTTGGGTTGTTGGTAATAACCTGGGAAAAAGGGGCCTGGAGTTTGACTGGCACTAGGTTGCCAGGAAAAGTTCGGCTGTTGGCTAGGGTTCTGGTAAAAACCATGGCCATGGCCAACGTATCAATTTTTCATGTGAGGAGACATCATCGTCTGATTTCCAAAATAGTACATAGATGGTTGGGCATGCATTGCATTCAAAGGACTTTGGGAAGGGTTGCCCCATGTCGGTCCCATGGGAATAGGCATAGTGCTTTGTTCGGGGTTCCATTGATTGTGAAAAGAATTACCCCAGATCGACATTCCTGACAAGGGAACGAATCCCTACCAAGAATTCCAAGGCCCTGATGCGGAAGAAGTTCCTGGGTGTGCCCCCNGGTTGTCCGAAACTGGGGTTTCCCCCAGTTGGGAAAATAGCTGATGAGAAGGCATTGTTACCAAATGCACCGAAAAAAGAAAATGGTATCGAACCTACCGACATATTATGTGAAGGTGGTCCTTGAATCCCTGCTCTAAGTAAACTATGGTGTGCAGGTGGCCCGACGGATTGTTGATGTGTGCCACCGAGTGAAGGGGATGAAGGAGGTATATGACCTCCCCTGTAAGGTAAAGTGTTAAAAGGAGCAGGAGTGCCCCCCATGTGTCCTTGTAGAGGAGAGTTAGAGCTCCCTACCCCCAGACCTGAAGTCTGTGAAATGGAGTAGGAAAGTACAAGACTTGTACCTGAACTAGGCATCCCGTATGAGAATGGAGGGCCTATCGCACTTGGTGTGAAAGGGGTTGTGGTCACCACCAGAGATGGGATCAGACCACTATGTGATGTAGAGGTGGTCAAGACCATGGTGGCTTGGACTGATGATGGTGGGTCAGGAGGTGGAAACTCTCCTGTGGTGACAACCGTAGTGGGAATTGAAGAATTCCCAGAAGGAGTAACAACATTTGTTTCCATTGATGCATGTGACACTGTCTGGCACTCATATGGGTGAATCGGTATGATGGTGGGTGCTGAAAGATCGGTGGTGGAGGTTTCAAATAGACCAAAATATTTTACTCCAAGGTATAAAATGGTCGATTCCTCTGGATGTTGGTCAAGCACAATTTCTTGTGACCCGGACGCTTCAAAAGACCCTTGTTAGTCTATTTTTCTCCTTAGTGGTGGTGGGGGTGGCTCCAGTGTAACCGGTGGCAGGCCAAGAAGCCTTTGTGACCAGCGGAGCTCATGATCATCCACTGTGTGAGAAGATCAAAGAGACTCTAGGGCATTCTAGTCGTTCAAAAACAACACACACTAAAAAAGTCCCTATAAGATAAGACAGGCAAACACTAAATTAATTGGAAGAACAATTACAACAACCAACACTAGAGAAACTTACCGGTGCAAGTGCAACTCGAACACGAAAAAACCATCCAGGTATAATCTACAAAGCATGGCCCGATGACTATCCTATGTACCATGGTATACCCCCGCAGTCACCTGTGTATGTCCCTAAAAAAGATAGGCAACTAGGTTGCCAGCGCGTGAATAGTCACTAGGCGGGTATAGTCGAAAGTCGGGTAGACCACAATGAGTAGGGTATCGAGCCCAAATCCTGTCAAGGGTATTGAGAGCAAGTGGTATGGAAGAAAACTAAGAACCTCAAATGGATTCAAGACCCATGAAGGTCTGTGTAAAATGCAATCGACGGAATCCCAAGACAAGCCCTCTATATGTGTTCTCCACTACGATTGGTCCAACTTTGGAGGGGTTATCTCCACTACCTTTTCGCACGTGAGCTCAGGTTTATCGCTTATGTTAGAGGGGGGTCCCAGATAAATTTCACAATACTGGACTTGGACACTCCCTAACTCAGAATCCAATGTTTGATTTTAATGGCCTTGAAGAGTTTCCTCTCCAACCTAATCCAAGGCCCTAATCATGAACTAGTTGGTTAACCCTACAAACATAAAAGTCTAATGAACTTTAGATTTAGCATTAATTTTATGGCTTGTCTTATGCCAAAGGGTATGAAATTGAAACTAGTGATGTTTGAAATATGAAAGTAAAACTGAACAGGAAGCTGGAAACAAAAATCTTCACTTAACGCAAATTTTTAACAACTTTTTAATTTTTTTTTTTTTTTAATTTCTAAGATCTTTTGAACAACAAACTCAAAGAAGGATTTCACTCGACTATGAGCTACTTATGGTCTAAGTAAACTATCAAGAACTTATGAAAGAAAATACTTTTCCCTGGTTACTAATGCAAAACAACACTTTTCCACCAAACAAAGAAATGAAAGATTTTTTTTTTATTTGAATGCTCACAAAGCAAAAAGGAAAAATATCAACAAAAACCAAGAAAAAACATCTGGCCTAATCGCATATCGCAAAGAATCACTTCAAGAAATCACACACTAGAAACTTAAAAAAGGACTCTCACATTTGTCTAAAAACCCTAAAGAAAATTTTGATGAAAATTTTTAAATGAAAAAAGAAAGCTATGGCTGAGATCAAACCTAAGCTATTGACTGCTAAGACAGAGATTCAAAAACTTGAGAGGTATAACTCTTGTCAAGGGAAAGGATGACTACTTCACCCTCAACAAAAATTATCCTACACAAGCACACTACTGAAAATTCAACAACAAGCATGTGCATGTGAGTTGTGTAGAGCCAGAGGGTGTGTACACACGTGTTGGCCCTATACAAGCCGCGTGTATCTCTAAAACTCTGAAACAAATAAAAACAGACAATCCAAACTAGGATCTCTTGAAGGCTTAGACACTTTCTTTAACAGAAAAAAAAAAAAAAAACAATGTAAGGAAAAAATTCGTAAAACAAACCAATCTGAGATGAACCCTAAGCTATAGACTGCAAACAACCAAGACTAGAAAGAGTTCCAGAAAAACCCTAAGAATAACTGATTCTGACAGGGAAGAGGATGACTGCCTCAATTTATTTTTGAAATCATACACACTATTGTTACTTCTTCAGCTAGCATTTACACATGGGCTGTAAGAAAGTAGGGCGCGAGTACACACGTGCAGACCTTATGCATGCCACATGTACCTCTATTGTTGTGAAGGAAATCTCCTTACGGACTAGAAAATAGGGCTAGACTTTGCATGCAGATATGACCTATAGAAAATCTACTTTCTACCTTCGTCCCCAGACTTAAATCCCATTTCTTTTTAGTAAATACATGGCTAGATCAACCTACCTCATTCTGGGCGTTTGATGTTGATCCCTTGTCTCACTTGATTACTTGTTCGTGGTTCTCCTTTCCAATGTTGACCTACATACAAGACAAGAAACAACTACACATTCATACTACCTATAGAATAATGGGTTAGAAAAACAAACATGTACTTAGAAAATTATAAATAACTCATGATTTGGGATGGGAAAAGCACTTTCTTTATTACTTTGAATGAGTCAACTTACAAAAGTTGAGACTGGCTACCACTCCGCCAACCTGATCTTGGGCTCCTCTTCAACTGTCCTCCAACCACTTTTCTTTGTATCTCCTTTGGCACAAGGAGGGATAAAGGGTTGGGACAATGAGAATACACAAATGGGCAGAGTTTCTTCGCTATATTTTTTCCTCCTCCAAATGGGACCCCTACCCCTTATTTTATAGACTAGAAGGAGCTAGGTATTTGGATGAACCCTTGACCATGCATGGCCGGGAGTTTCAGTTAACTCACACATAGCTTTTGTGTTCCGTCGGCAACTTTCCTTTTTCCATGCTTTTGTCGGTCCATGCAGGCTGTTTTGGGTCAGCCGACATGTACATGCGTGCAGTAATGGAGTAGGGTGCATGGGCCTTTATAAAAGAATTTTTTTAAAGATTTCTTCAGCAGTGCTTTGAAAAAGAAGGGATATGAGATGGCTTGATGCTAGGTAAGCATTTGTGGTGCAATTTAGGGTTATAATAGATGCCCCCTAATGTGTGAGGTCAGAAGAGCATTTGATGGCCGAAATACATTACCAATCTTCACCGATGTGCCGAACGATTGAGCCCAAGGATCATGAACTGGGAGGCGTTGTCTGCAAAATAACAAATGT
Organism: Picea mariana; assembly: GCA_032191745.1. Taxonomy (NCBI): domain Eukaryota; kingdom Viridiplantae; phylum Streptophyta; class Pinopsida; order Pinales; family Pinaceae; genus Picea; species Picea mariana. Next base: position 68,934 of record JASDQU010501072.1, on the reverse strand, counting down.
CTCACCAAGGTGGGAATACCCATGCTCGGGATAAAGTAGAAACATGGCTACCAATCAAATACACTATAGATCCATGTCATATAACTATAAAAAAAGTATCCGCGAACAATACACAATGGATCTACATCTTGAAATCGAAAAGATATGCATATAAAGTATCCATCTTATAGAAGATGATACAGCCTGATGGCTAGAGATGAGATCTTCAGATCTCGAGCAACAACTTCAAAATATTCAAAACTCGGGTAGGAGTGTAATATGAGTGTATGATTGCACTACCTAGAGGTCTTCGATGACTCATCGGTCTTGGACTTGATAATCTTGATGATCAGACTAGAGGCTTCAGTGATTTCGAGCAAGGACTTGATTGGATATTCAGGATGGTCGGGTATGAGGGTAAGAGACATATTGCAGAGGGGCTGACTCAGGCTTGGGGACAAAATTCCCTTGGACAATCACACAACAAATGATAAGACTCAGGCAGCATGGCATTAATCATAAGTCTACGAAGCAGGAAGCAATGCAAACTCTCCATATGTTTGGAAGGATAACCAAACAGTGGAGGAAACAACTCTATATAGCGAGAAAAAGCTTCTGAAGGTCGTACTACATCCCATAGTCCAATGAAAAAATGGACAGATGTGCTTTATCCAAGGGCAACTCATTATGTTTCCAATAAAGAAAATACTTTTCCCTTCCTCTTTTGGGGGTATATTTGATTTTTTTTGTCCTTTTCAATAGTTGTGAAAAAAGAATAAAGGAATATTATGTTACAAAGGAGGAATGAGTGTTGCAAACATACAAGTTCAAGGCATAAGGACAAGACTGATGTTCAAAATAATGATACTCGGGAAAAAATCTTCCGGGGGCCAAGGGTGTTAAAATGTAGAAGCAAACTGTTACAAGGCTGATATATAAGGTATGCAAATGTGGTTAACAAAACACACAATGGTAATGTCCTTCGATGTAAGTTTAACGAGCCCAGAGAAGGTAAGCTTAGTGGTTTTTCATATTTAGAGAGTCTAAAAAAACATAAAAGGAGACTCCATTGGGGTACCTTTTTCGAAGGTAGTCTAGTCGGTTTGAAAAAGGGGTAAACTAGCACCGACAAGACGTCTATTCAAAACCATTTTAACGAGTGTGATAACGACAATATCACTCGGCCATTTTTTCAGTTTTAAGGAGTCTGAAAAAATCTTAACTATGGACTCTGTCAGGAATGTTCTTCTGGACCAATTTAACAAGTGTTAAAGAATAAGGTCACTTGACAATCTTTTCAATTTTAGGGAGTCTGAAATAAGCTTAACTATGGACTCTGTTGGGGTTCCTTCTTCGTAAGTTTAGTCCCTCAGGCCCGAAAAAGGGATAAAATTATACCTGAGAGTACTCTTATATAGAGTTGAAGTTCCATAGAGTATACCTTTGTTCGTACACTTGACCGTCCGGACCGAAAAAGGGGTAAACTACCGTCGGACAGACGTGACTTCAAATTTCAGTTTAATGAGCGTGAAAGGCCACAAGATCGCTTGAAAATATTTTCATATTTAGAGGGTCTGAAAAGGGATTAAAAGAAGACCCATTATATTTTTGGAGTCCTGAGGGTGAGGTCAAGAGCGAAGAAGAATCGTGCAAATGAGGCTCAAACTCATATTCAGGACAGACTATAAGGACTCTCGTGCCTACAGTGTTTTTAGAGACAACATGAATGCCATAATGCAACCGGGATCTACCTAGGGAATCCATGTTCTGGTAAGCTCTACCACCAAGTTGCGACACTTCTAAAGAAGAGATGATGGTTCCATGTCACAATTTGATGGTATCGATCCTATGGCAAAGGAAAAATACAATGAGATACAAAAATCCAGGTAGAAACCTAACCTATATGCTCAAGTTGATCGTCGAAAAAAAATTCATGGACCATCAAAAATTACTCAAAGCTCCCAAAAATTGTCCCAATACCCGATCAAATGCCTCCGATGCAACTCTTGAATCACTCTAAATGGTTTTTGGTATAAAGAAAATGATAAGGGAGGCCAAAAAAGTGACAAAAGGAAGCGAAAAAGTCTATAAATAGACGTTGGCAGCTCATTATCACCATTGCTGATTTGGAAATTGACTTTGGAGCCAAAAGACCCCCTTTGATAAAAGATGTGATTCTAAGAGCTACAGTGGATGATACAAACTTCCGTCTAGACCAAGTAAGTACGGACTCCCCTATCTAGCTATTCAATTCTTTATTTTTTCTTTGCATTTCATTTTTTGGGTGGGCGTCGACCTTTAAAAGGTCGTCCCTAGGTCCACACGGGCTATCTCTAGATAGGCCGCGTGTACACTCGGTCAGAGTAAAATCTGCCCAGGTGTACACGCGACTGTCACCTAGACAATATGCGTGGACCTCCCTTTATAGACAAAAAAACATCAAGAAGTACTCACTCACCCTCCTGAACCTTGTTGTTTTGGCAGGATGTATGTCCACTGGAGAGAAAGGGAGCATGAAGAAGTTGGTGAGTTGGTTGCGGGAGATCCGAATGCCGTGGTCGCGTTAATGCAATGTGGTTTGTTAAAGTTCTTCCTATGTCCATTTATGCGGGCGCAATCAAGGCTACTGAATGCCTTGGTTGACTATTGGCACCCTGATGCAGAGGATTTCATGCTAGAGGGGCAATCACTGGTGCCCACCACCGAGGATATCTACTTTTTGACTGGCCTCTCAAGGAGAGGGGAACCAGTCAATTTCAGGATGTTTCCATCGGGGTCGCATAACATAGCAGAAGTGATAGCCTTGTACTATGAGGCTGGGACAAACCGTTTGAGCTCCCAGGTTCCTATAAGCAATATCACTAACCTATCGCTGCAAGCAATATTATTGCTCATTGGGCAGATTACCGGTTCAGCGGCCTTGTATTAGGCGTCCCGTGCATAGATGAACTGTGTTGTCAAGTGATTGAATGCACAAATTTTTGACTGGAGTACTACACTACTGGAGTGTATGAAGAGAAAATTGATAGATTGTCGTCAGCAGACACAGAGGAACTTTGGGTTCGGGACTATTTTGTGTTCGTTCTTTTTCAAGAGAGTTCCAAGTTTTAGTCCTTGGGTAGTGGTACGAGGACATCAAGCCTCTTTTTCTGTTGTGTGTAGATGGGCAGTATTACTGCCACGACAGGGTGATGGAAGGACCAATGAGTCCTTCGATGATGACTTTTTTGCATGGATGTCACGGTAGATCCCAGTTATAGAAGACTACCCCTATGCCGAGATTGATTTTTTGAGAGACCCAAAGATACTAGTACCTCCTGGTGAGGAGCGAGGGGAGATGGGTAAGTCTCCACCTTTGTAGTTTTTTTGTTGTATATGTAATTTTTATGTCGTTTTTTTTATATTTCGTTTTTGTTATATATCATCATTTTTTATATGCTAGATTATTTGACAGATATACATTTGTTGCATGCAGATGTGGGACCAGTGCGACCTGTCGATTATGCAAGGAATAGGCATCGTCCTCGGCTAGGGGCCGCAGCCGCCGCTGCCGGGGGACCAACAGTAGAAAGAGAACTCCCAGTTGTGGAGGCTGAGAGGGTACTTAGATGAGTTGAGCGAAACTTTACTGCACTCACTCGCACAGTCCTGATGGCAGAGATTGAGGACCTGCTGCCATCCATGCAGCCTCATGTAGTGGGGGCACCTTGGATGTGGGTCTGATTGTTTAGGTGTTTAGCCCATGCTGTGGACCAGTATAATAGGGCCCATAAGCCCTGAACCTATTTAGACATTTTATGTGCCACGAGCACTACTTGTATATATTTTTTGAGGGCATAAGCCCTGTGACTCGTTATTGGTCCTATTTTTGAGGTGCTTGCATCCATCTATGTACTCTGGTTACTTTATGATATTATATATGGTTTTTTTTGGTCTTTTGTGTCTTATGGATCATGTGTAGAAATAATATATTTACATTCTTATGTTAATGTTCTTTCATATGTGTGCAATATGCCAATCTAAAATTTGATTATCTAGAGTATCTGTAACTTGGTTTAATCTCCTAGGAACATGAAAACATGTAATATAATCAAAGTTTTGTTCTAAGAGACGTACCCTAAGGAATCGTCGGTGTAAATTTGGATCATGAACCCGATATACTCTGTTTAACTGAGACACAACCAGTTGAGCATCGAGATATACCCGGAGATGAGAGATACCCAATGACAAAGCATCATGAAGTAATTCAATAACTGCACTATACTCGGTGACATTATTTGTGGTGTCACCTAAGCATATACCTCCAAACGATAACAACTGGCCTTGAGACGTAAAGATTACCCAAGCTGCGGAGGCAATCCTCTGAGTGTGTCGACTAGCACCGTCTGCATACCCAATGAACACCTCAGAATGACTTGACATCTTCCACATTGACAAATGATAACATCAATGATATGTCCATAACACTTAAAAGAAACTAAAAAGTAATAGTACTAAGACTATACATATGTTACAAAAAGTTACCCACAGTGACTTGCCTATGAGCAATACTTCTTGAGGTAGAGCCCATTTCTAGGCTCTGCCAAAACACTCCCTTCAAAATCAACCATACGATAGGCACCCTTTTTTAATACCTCTTTTATGATGAAAGGCTCGAACCACATGGGTTTGAATTTGCCTGCCCCCAGGGGGTCCTTATCTTGGTCATAGACCAGGACAAGGTTGCCTTCAGAGAAAAGATGAGTACAAACGAACCTATCATATTGACACTTGAACTTATGTTTGTGAGCCTCGTTGGCTAGGGCCGCATCACGATGTTGTTCATTGAGCTGCTCAAGGTATACTAACTATTCTTCGAGTGGAAAAGTGTCTGGCAGTAATTGTATTGCCAATTTTAAAGACGGGATCTGACATTCGATGGGCAAGACTGCCTCCAACCTATAAATGAGTTGAAAAGGTGAGAAACTTGTTGTAGTATTAACATATGTTCATTAAGCCCATAATGACGAGTATAGCATCAAATGACAATTTGACTTTCCTGAGTTGATAGTTCATTGTAGAATAGTCTTAAGAGTTTTGTTTACAGCTTCCACCTGCCCATTGGCCTGGGGGTAGTAGGGTGATGAATGCTCTTGCCGTAACCCAATNGACGAGTATAGCATCAAATGACAATTTGACTTTCCTGAGTTGATAGTTCATTGTAGAATAGTCTTAAGAGTTTTGTTTACAGCTTCCACCTGCCCATTGGCCTGGGGGTAGTAGGGTGATGAATGCTCTTGCCGTAACCCAAGATTTGATGTTAATTTGGTCATCATCTGATTTTGAAAGTGACTTCCATGGTCAGTGACAATCTCCCTAGGGATGCCGAACCTTGCTATGATCTGGTTGAATAAAAAGAGAGCTGAAGTCTCTCAATCATCTTCAAACGTTGGCATAGCTTCAACCCACCTTTTGAAGTAGTCGACAACTACGATGATATAGCGATGCCCCCTTGTTGAAGGGGGGTTGCATGTGGTGTAATCAATCCCCCACTTGGTGAAGGGACCAATGGTGATGACATGAAACATAGGAGCGGGATGTGCCCTCATCTTCCAAGAGAAGATTTGGCACGGATGTCACTTCTTGACCAATTCGATACAATCTTTGATAAGTGTCGGCCAGAAGTAACCTGCTCATAGAATCTTTTGGGTTGTTTCCAACCTAGAAAAATGATCGCCACAAGCTCTGGTATGGCAATCGTTAATCACGATAACTGCCTCGTCATGAGTGAGACATCAGCGTAGGATGCAGTCTACACCTCTCCGATACAACGTATCATCGAGTATGAGATAATTCTTAGCCTGATGGCGTATATGTTGACGCTCATCATGAGAAGTAGAAGTGGGGCACTTCAAAGTATAGAGATAGATAAGTATATCTCCATACCAGGGATTCGAAGATGTGATCAAAAACATATCTCCTTGGATAGGCGATTCTTCAAGCACAACATCACCTGACTCAACCGGAAGTTCCGAAATAAGCTCTATGAAGACCAATGACTTTTTGAACTTTGATGAAACGAAGTCTAAGTCAAACTCCTGGAGGATGACTATCCATCTACTGATTTTTCCACCTATTACCTGTTGTGTCAACATGTATTGGAATGGATTCACGATAGCAATGACGGTGGTCTTGCGAAACAGAACGTAATGACGGAACCATTGAACAGCATGAACTGCTGCCAACGCAAGTTTTTTAATATGATAATAATTGAGTTGCAGTCCTACGAGACCTCGAATCAGGTAATAGATTACGTATTATGAGAACAAGTCATCTTCCTGAACTAAAACCATGCTAATGGTTGACTCTGCAGCAGCCAGATATAATAAGAAATCTTTGTTATAGTTAGCTGGCTGGAGCAGAGGGGAAGTTGTGAGGGCATGTTTTAATGCATTGAAAGAGCATTGAGTGGCATCATCCCAGCAAAAAGGAATGTCTTTCTTCAGTAAGCGCATAAATCCGTTGGTGATTTTGGCATAGTTGGCGATGATGTGTCATAAAAATTTCTCCTTGCCTTGTAGACTCTGAAGTTGAAGGATTGTGCGTGCGGGGGGGAAACTGGATTATTGTCTCCACCTTAAGAGGATCGACCATGATCCATGTTATTGATATGATGAAACCTAACAAACGTCCTGATGTTACGCAGAAGCTTTACTTATTTGGATTCAAGCGAATTTGAAAGTAGCAACAACGTTCGAAGATAAGTCTAAGGTGTGTGGGATGATTTGTTCTCTTGTGAGGTCACAATGCTAAATCATCTAGATAGGCCTCGACTATATGCTTGAGGTCATGGAAAGCAAAATACATGGCTCACTTAAAGGTTTCTCCAGCATTTTTAAGACCAAAAGGCATCTTACGATATGCGAATGTACCCCAAGGAAAAATGAATGTTGTTTTGTGTTGGTCTTCGGGTTTGATTTATATTTGATTATATCCTGAAAAAACATCCATGAAAGAAAAGGCTTCGCAACCAGCACATTCATCAATGATCTGGTCTATGAATGGTGTTGGAAAATTATCTTTGGGACATGCCTTGTTCAAATCACGAAAATTGGTACATACACAAATCGTGCCTTATTTTTTATTGACCGACACAGGATTTGACACCCATTGAGTCAAATGGATAGGATAGACAAAACCTGCCTTTAGAAATTTCTCAACCTCAACCTTAATGGTTGCTTCTTTCTTAGGATTAACTGGACGAAGCTTCTGTTGAAGAGGCTTGGCATCATGATACATTGTAATCTCATGTTCAACTATTTTTAGGTCAATACCTGGCATTTCCTCATAAGACCAGGCAAAAACGTCGCAAAATTCTTTGAAAAGATCTGTGTAGATTTGAATCTCTTTTGGGGAGCAGTCAACTCCGATGAAAAAATTCTCCACGATGCCAGGGTTTCAAGAGATATTGATCGATATAGTTTCAGCGATAGTTTCCATATTACCCTCAACATAAATTTCATGTGTAGCTAAGAGATTAATAGGGCCTGACTGATCACCCGTCATGGTCACGGTGAATTCTCCTGCTTCGATTCAGCTTAACTCTGGGAGAAACTATGATCTATGATGAAGATCTTCCCAAGGTTTGTCCAGACTAGTCATTACTTTGATTACTACTTCGTCAAAAGGCAAGAATAAGTCTAATGAATCGGTGTTAGCAAGAGAACCCTGAACCCAAATAGGATCTAGAAGTGGATCTAACTATTGTGCAAGAGTCAGATTAGTGTTAGATGAAGCTTGCTGGACTAAAGAGTACGCTACTTCAGCTGTAGACAAGGGCATGGACATGCTCGGGTTCCCTATCTCATCCATCGTGGTCAATGGAGAAGGAAGGATCCATGGATCCTCGAAGTAAGTCATGCAGAATGACGAAACTTGAAAAATCTCAACCTTATGGTGATTGGATATAAATTTGATATCGCCGTGAGGGGGCAGGTAATCAAAGGTACCCATCAAGGATGGGCACAAACCGACTCCTACGTTAACGACACCTGGTTGAGGATTATCAATCATCGGGACCGTGGATGCCCCCAAAGCAGGGTTAGGTCTAGAGAAAGACAATTGATCGATGGTCACCATCTGACCCTCGTGTGGAAACAACAAGACCTAGAAAATTGTAGCAACCAGAGCTTGGATAGCATAAGTCCAACTCCTTCCTAACAACAGGTTATAGTCGAGGGGAGCATCGACTACCTCTACTTCGACACACACAGTCTTCCCTCCTAACTGCATGGGGAAAGAAGGAACGATGTCATGTGGTCGGAACAAATGACCGTAGAAAGTAGTGAGGAGAGTAGGTGATGGAGACAAAACAGGTTGGCCAATGGCCTTCCAACATGCCAACGACATAACGCATGTCGAGGAGCCCTCATCAACCACTGTGCGGAAGATATTTCGAGTAAAATTTTTCATGGGATAAGCCACTACTATCTGAAATGCTACGTGGTAAGGCAGATGAGGTCTTAAGTCAGTTATATCCAACATGGTTGTACCCAGATTACAAGTCTCGGTAGAGCCTAAAGCGGTAAACAAGGCTTTCCTCTGAGAAGGGTAGCTTTAAAGGACTTCCAAAGAGGACATCGCACAAGGGGTTTGTGATAAATCTTCCACCACAGAGTAGTTCTGGGCGGCCCTTGCGTTTGGGTTATGAAAATCTTTTTTAAATGCACCTTTTGAGAATGCATGTCATTGTTTCTCCCAATGTCTTCTCAATCTGTAGAGGAAGAGATGGGAGGTCATCTTCTTTACCCTTCTTAGAAGTGTTTGGTTTAATATAGTCATGTGCTCTAGTCAATATAAAGGCGTCACCCCTAACCATATATACGTTCGTAGATGTAGGTTTATTCGGAGGCGGACATGGTTCCTGCCTAGCCCCTTCGGTGCTTACAGAGGCTTGAGTTAGATTTTTCCCATGCTGAAATGGATTAGTCAACACAACCTACTATTTTTGCATCAAAAACTTTTGGGCCTTTGCAAGTCGAGGACATAGATGGGTCAGGTGGTCTTCCATGCACAAGTTGCATGGATACCTCGCCTTCTGTTTTTCAGTGTTGTCCCTGCCAGCATTATCGGTGGGTTTTTTATCCCCCTTACCCTTCTTTTGTTGTTTTTTCTTTCCTTCAGGCTACTGGGTGGCCTTTGGGTTAGTCAATTGCACTGTGTGTACCTCCGAAATTTGGGTAGGGGGAGCAGCCAAAGCAGTAGTTTGAATGGTCGTTGTGTGTTGTATAGATAACTGCTGCAACTGCTTTGTCAATTGCTCAATGGGCTTTGTTTGTGCTGAACCAACAATACCATCAGCATGTGGTCCAACTCTTTGTCTAGTTTTATCCAGTATTGAACGTGGTGCATCTGGCAAGATGTTGTATAATAAACCAGACTGAGAATAGATGAGATCAAACTGTTGAGCCCTCATGATGGTGTCCTCTTCGGAGAAAAATACTGACGTCGTGACATCTTTGGATAACTGCAGGACCAAAGACTTAAGGAACCACTCAAGCAGGAATGTTGGTGGGACTGGCACCTTGATTAAACTCTTTCGGCGTCTCCATTCTCGGATGTGATCAGAGATATGGTCCGCTGTTGTCTGTTCGAAATTGGCCAATAGCTCTGTGCCAGCGTTGTATCTCACAAGTAACTGAAAATGGTTGAGGAAAGCCATTCCTAGCTCACCAAAGGAAGAGTATCTTGAGCGATCGATCTCAATGTACCATTTCGTGACACTCCCAATGAGAGTACGTTGAAACAATGGCAACTGTACAGAGTCATCCTTAAATGAGTTAAATGAGCACCAAAGATGGAAGGTAGTCATGTGATCGCTTGGATCTTCGTTAGGCTTGGCTTCAAACTTTGGAATGTCCAAAGGCAACTTCATCGGCATAGGAGGCCAATATGGATCATGACAAATGGGGTCATTCAACAACCTTGTCAAATCTGGCAAGTGAAAAGTCGTCAGGAAAGGTAGTTTGGGTTGTTGGTGATAACCTGGGAAAAAGGGGCCTGGAGTTTGACTGGCACCAGGTTGCCAGGAAAAGTTTGGTTGCTGGTCTAGATTTTGGTAGAAACCATGGCCATGGCTAGTGTATGGATTTTGCATATGTGGAGACATCATCGGCTGATTTCCCAAATAGGACATAGATGGTTGGGCATGCATTACATTCGTAGGACTCTGGGAAGGATTGCCCCATGGTGGTCCCGTGGGGATGGGCATAGTAGTTTGTCTGGGGTTCCATTGATTGTGGAAGAATTACCCCAAATTGGCATTCCGGATGAGAGAACGGATCCCTGCCCTGAATTTCAAGGTCCTGTTGCAGAAGAAGTTCCTAGGTTTGCCCCCTGTGGAGGAATAGTACCCTGCATAGGAGTAGTTTGTCCAAAACTAGGATTGCCCCCAGTCGGGAAAGCGGTGGATGAGAAGGAGTTGTTGCCAAATGTTTTGGCCAAATAAAACGGTGTCGAACCTACTGGCATACTATGCGAAGGTGGTCCTTGACTCCCTCCTCCAAATAAACTATGGTATATAGGTTTCCCGACGGACTGCTGATGCGAGCCACCGAGTGAAGGGGATGAATGAGGGATATGACCTCCTCCATAAGGGAAAGCATTAAAAGGAGCAAGAGTGCCCCCGATGTGACCTTGAAAAGGAGCGCTAGAACTCCCTACCCCCAGACCTAAAGTTTGTAAAGTGGAGTAAGAAAGTATAGGACTTGTACCTGAACTAGGCATCCCGTATGAGAACGGAGGGCCTGTCGCACTTGGTGTGAAAGGGGTTGTGGCCGCTGCCAAAGATGGGATCGGACCACTGTGCGATATAGAAGCAGTCGAGACCATGGTGGCTCAGACCGATGATGGTGGGATAGGAGCTGAAAAATCTCCTGTGGGGACAACTGTACTGGGAATGGAATAATTCCCAGAGGGAGTAACAACATTTGTTTCCATTGCTGTGTGCAACACTGTCTGGCGCTCGTAAAATTCGATTGGTATGATGAAAGGTGCCAAGAAATCAGTGGTTGGGGTTTCAACCGAGCCAAGAGCGTGTGCTTCAAGGTCTAAAATGGTCGATTCCTTCAGTTTTTGGTCGGGCACAATTTCTTGTAACCCGGTTTCTTCAAAAGACCCTTGTTGGTCTAGCTTTCACCTCAATGGTGGCGGGGGTGGCTCTAGTGTAACCGGTGGCAGGTCAAGAAGCCTTCGTGACCGGTGAAGCTCATGATCCTCCACTGTGTGAGAAGATCAAAGACACTCTAAGGTAGTCTAAACACTCAAAAGTAACAAACACTAAAAAATTCCCTAGACAATAAGACAAGCAAACACTAAACTAATTGGAAGAACAATTACAACAACCAACACTAGAGCAACTTACCGGTGCAAGTGCAACTCGAACACGTAAGCACCCTCCAGTTATACTCTGCAAAGTGTGGCCTGATGTTTATCCTAGGTACCGCGGTATACCCCTGCAGTCACCTATGTAAGTCCCTAAAATAGATAGGCAACTAGGTTGCCAACGCGCAAGTAGTCACCAGGCAGGTACAGTCGAAAGTCGGGTAGACCACAATGAGCAGGGTATCGAGCCTGAAACCTATCAAGGGTATTCAAAGAAAGTGGTATGGAAGACAATTGAGGACCTCGAATGGATTCGATACCCATGAATCCCCATGGAAAATGCAATCAATGGAATCCCAAAACAAGCCCTCTATATGTGTTCTCCACTACGATTGGTCCAGCTTTGGAGGGGTTATCTTCGCTACCTTTCCACACGCGACCTCGTGTTTATCCCCTGTGTTAGAGGGAGGTCTCAGATAACTTTCACGACACTGGACTTAGACACTCCCTAACTCAGACTCCAATGTTTGATTTTAAATGGCCTTCAAGAGTTTCCTCTGCAACCTAATCCAAGGCCCTAATCCTGAACTAGTTGGTGAACCCTACAAACATAAAAGTCTAGTAGATTTTAAATTTAGCATTAATTTTATGGCTTTGTCTTATGTCAAGGGGTATTAAAGTGAAACTGATGATGTGTAATAGACGAAAGCAAAAAATGAATAAAAAAGATGGAAACAAAACGTTTACTTAATGCAAAATTTCAACAACTTTTCAAAATAAATATCTTTAATTTTGTAAGATTTTGGATAAAAAACTCAAAAGAAATTTCACTTGAATACAAGCTACTTATAATCTAAGTAAACTGCAAAAAATTATGAAATAAATGACTTTTCCCTGGCTAATAATACAAAAACAAACTCTTCAACCAAACAAGAAAATGAAAAGAGATTTTTTTTTTTTTTTAAATGCTTGATAAAGCAAAAAAGGAAAAATACCAACAAGCAAAAACCAAGAAAACAATTCTGGCCTAATCGCAGATCGCAAAGAATTAGGTCAAAAATCACACACTAGAATTTTTTTTTTTTTAAATGACTCTCAGACTTGTCTAAAAACCTTAAAAAATTCTTTTTATGATAGCTTTTAAATGAGAAAAAGCAAGCTAAGGTTAAGATTAATCCTAAGCTACTAACTTCTAAGACAGAGATTCAAACACCTGAGAGGAATAATTCTTATCAAGGGAAAGGATGACTGCCTTACCCTCAACAAAAAGTATCATGTACAAGCACGTGACTATTAATCTAACAGCACGTGTGTGAACACATGCTGGATAGAGACAGAGGGCGTGTACACATGGGTTGACCTTGTATAAGACACGTGTATATCTAAACTCTGAGAAAAAATGAAAACAGACAACCCAAAACCAGGAAGAGACCACTGATATTGATAACCAGGATCCCTTGAAGGCTTGGACACTCTTTTTAACAAAAAAAAAAATAATGTAAGGAAAAATGATAAAGCAAAAACAATCTAAGATAGGACTGCAAACAACCAAGACTCAGACAGAATTCCAAAAAACCCTTGAGAATGTTTGATTCTGACAGGGAAGAGGATGTCTACCTCCAAAATTCTCTGGACTCTACACGCTATAGCTACTTCCTCAGCTAGCATTCGCACGTGGGCTATAAGAGAGTAGGGCATGGGTACACACGTGAAAACCTTATGTAGGTCGTGTGTACCTCTATGGGTCTCGACAAACACAGTCAAGAAAATCAGAGAAAGATGGTATGGAAAACCAGACCCTCTGCTAGCTCAGACCTTACAAAAACTAAAAGAAAAAACAAGCAAGAAAAACTAGTCTTTAAAACTACCCCAAAAGCTGAATAAAATTCCAGGAACCCTAGAGAACCTCCCCAGTATGGTCGCCAATTCTGTTGTGAGGAAAATCTTTTTATGGACTAGCAAATAGGGTTAGACTTTGCATGCAGATATGACCTATAGAAAATCTACTTTCTACCTTCGTCCCCAGACTTAAATCCCATTTCTTTTTAGTAAATGCATGGCTAGATCAACCTACCTCGTTCCGGGATTCGATGTCGATCCCTTGTCGCACTTGATTACTTGTTCGTGGTTCTCCTTTCCAATGCTGACTTGCATACAAGACAAGAAACAACTACACATGCATACTACCTATAGAATAACGGGTTAGAAATTCAAACATGTACTTAGAAAATTATGAATAACTCATGAATTAGGACAGGAAAAACACTTTCTTTATTACTTTCAATGAGTCAACTTACAAAAGTTGAGACTAGCCACCACTCCGCGAACCTGATCCTGGGCTCCTCTTCGACTGTCCTACAACTACTTTTCTTTGTATCTCCTTTGGCACAAGGAAGGCTAAAGGGTTGGGACAATGGGAATACGCAAATGGGTAGAGTTTCTTCGCTATATTTTTCCCTCCTCCAAATGTGACCCCTACCCCTTCTTTTATAGGCTAGAAGGAGCTAGGTATTTGGATGAACCCTCGACCATGCATGGCTGAGAGTTTCAGTTAACTCACCCATATCTTTTGTGTTCTGTCGGCAACTTTCCTTTTTTTGTGCTTTTGTCGGTCCACGTGGGCTATTTTGGGTCAGCCAGCGTGTACATGCATGCAGTAATGGAGTAGGGTGCATGGGCCTTTATAAAAGAGGTTTTTTAAAGATTTGTTCAGCAATGCTTTGGAAAAGAAGGGATATGAGATGGCCTAATGCCAGGTAAGCATTTGTGGTGCAATTTAGGGTTATAACATCTGTGGGTCTCAAAAAAACACATTCAAGCAAAGAAACAGAGATAGTTGGTATGGAAGACCAGAACCTCTGTTAGCTCAAACTTTGGAGAAACTTCAAAAAACAGGAAAGAAAACTAGTCTTTTAAAAATACCCAAAAATATTCCCAGGAACCCTAGAGACTTCCCCAGTATGATCGCCAATTCTGTTGTGATGGGAAATCCCCCTACGGACTAGCATTTAGGGTTATATTATGTATGCATATAAGACTGAAAGAATCCTACTTTATACCATTTTCCCAGACTTAATCCCCATTTCTTTCAAGCAAATACATGGTTATACGAACATACCTTGTTCTGGACGTTCGATGTCGATCCTTCTTCATGCTTGATCGCTTGTTGGCAGCTATCCTCTCAAGACTGACCTGCGTACAAAACAAGCAACAAACTCTACATGCATTTGTTCTACAGATTAATGGGTTAGAGATTCAAACATATATTCGCTAAACTATGAAGAACTCATATAGTGGGACGGGAAAACCATTTCTTTATTATTAACTTTAATGAATCAACTTACAATGTCAATACCGACCACTTCTCCGCGAACCTGATCCTGGGCTCCTCTTCAAATGTCCTCCAACTTCTTTTCTTTGTATCTCTCTTTGCACAAGGATGGATAAAGGGTTGGCACAATGGGAATGTGCAATTGGGTAGAGTTTCTTTACTCTTATTCTCCTCTTCCAAATAGGGCCCCTAACCCTTCTTTTATAGGCTAGAAGAAGCTAGGTATTTGGACGAACCCTCATCCATGCATGGCCGGGAGTTTCAGTTAACGCACCCAAAGTTGTGTGTTCCTTCGAAAACTTTCCATTTTTCATGCTTTTGTAGGTACACACGGGCTGTTTTAGGTTAGCTAGCGTGTACACATGTGTAGTAATGGAGTAGGGCATGTGGGCCCTTATAAAAGAGGTTTTTTAAAGAGTTGTTCAACAGTTCTTTGGCAAAGAAGGGATATGAGATGGCCTGATGCCAGGTAAGCATGTATGGTGCAAATTAGGGTTATAACATGTATGCCCAGTGGTGTTCCTCCATGTGGTTTGATATGCCCACAAAGCCTCTGGAAGCCTATCAGCCCAATTATGCTGGTGTAATTGAATAGTCTTGGTTAAGATAGGTTCCATAACTTTGTTTGTGGACTCTACCTAATCATTAGCTTGTTGGTGATATGGAGAAGACTTGCAGTGCTTGATCCCATATTTCTATGTTAATTCTCTCATCATCTTAGAAGTGAATTGAGTGCCTTGGTCTATACAAATTTCATGAGGAACAACAAAGCGGGTAAATATGTCTTCATAAATAATTTCGACAACAGATTTTTCGGTAGCCCTGAATAGGTATTTTTCTTCAACCCACTTGGTGACATAATCTGTACAAACCAAAATATAATTTTTCTTATGAGACATGGGTGAAATTGGTCCTACAAAGTCAAGGGCCCATTTCTAGAAAAGTTCTATCATAACTTGGGAATGCAAGGGAATTTCGTTAGCTAACATGGGTCTTCCTATCCTTTGATAGCTATCGCAACTCCTCACATATTAGGTATCATCCTTAAAAATGCTAGGCCAATAGTAACCTGAATGTAACACCTTATATGTTGGATGTTTTTAGGAAAAATGGCCACCACATGGTCCATCATGACAACTTCATAGGATTTATGGTATTTCATCCTCTCGAACACATCTACGAATAATCAAGTCTGGACCAGTATGGAAAAGGTCATTTCCAACCCAAGAGAAGTTAGTACTCTGCATGATAATTCTACACTTTTCATGACGTGACAAATGACATGGTAACTTCCTAGTAGCCAAGCAATTTTCCATGTCTGCAAACCATGGGTTATTTACAGAGAGGGAAAAAAGGTGCTCGTCTATGAAACTATCATCAACAAGAATATCATCACCCTCGTTTTTTATGTGTGAAAGAAAATCAACTACCGAATTCTCCTTTCCAGTTTGGCCAAGGATGGTGATATTGAACTCTTGCAATAACAACAACCACCTAGTCACTCAACCATTGGTAATGAGTTTATTCATAATAAATATAATGGCAGATTGATCTGTACATACAAATATTTTGTAACTTGTGATGTAGTGTATAAACTTATTGATGGCATGGACCACTTCCAAGAATTCCTTTCCGGTAACTGTATAGTTTAACTCAGCAGGGGACAAGTTCTTACTCACAAAATAAATGGCATAGGATTGATGGTCTTGTTTCTACCCTAATACTCCTCCTATTTTAGTATCGAAGGCATAAGTGGATATGTGAAATGGAAGAGACAAATTCTCCCCCCTAAGAACTGGTTCCATAGATAACTTATCTTTCATAGTTTCAAAGGTGGTTTGACACTGCTCGATCCAAAGAAAATCAACATCTTTTATTAACAATCCAAACATGGGTGCAACAATCTTTGTAAATTTTTTGATAAATCGTTGGTAGTATCCGTCATGTCCAAGAAATCTCCTCACCTCTTTTTGAGTCTTGGAGGGTGGAAGTCTGATGATTACCTCAATCTTAGCAGGATCGACTTTAATTCCTTTAGATGAAACATGATGGCCTAAGACCACTCCTTTAATCAACAACATTTTACATTTTCCATGACTCAAGGATAGGTTCATTTCTTGACATCTGATAATGAATTTTTCTAAATTATCTAGGGATTCCTAGTAAGTATTTCAATATACTGTAAAGTTTTCCATGTATACCTCCACACAATCATGAATAATATCAACAAATATCCATAGTACTACTCATTGAAATGTGGCAGGAGCATTACACAACCCAAATGGAAAGACCCTATATGCATAGGTGCCCTAAGGACAAGTGAAAGTAGTCTTGTCATGATCCTTGGGTGCTATGAGAATTTGATTGTACCCGCTATATCCATATAAAAAGGAGAAGTGTTTCCTTCCTGACAGGGTATCCAAAACTTGGTCAATGAAAGGAAGAGAAAAACAATCCTTCAGAGTGGCCTTATTAATCTCTCAAAAATCGACACAAATTCTCCATTTCCTGGTTACTTTATTTGGAACCACTACAAGAAGGGATACCCATTTACTGTCGAAGATGGGATAAATAAATCAGACATTCAATAACTTTTGTATCCCCTCTTTTCCTATATCCTTGAGAGTCAAGTTCATTCTTCTCTAAGGTTTCTGAACAAGTGTTACTTCTCCCTAGGTATATATGTGATGAATGCATGTGGCAGGGTGTATACCCTTCATGTCAGTGTATTCTCCGGTGAATGCCCCTGATTTTTCTTTAAAGACATTTACTAACTGCTTTTGTTGGTCTGCATCTAGTCTGGAATTTATATGTAGAAATTTCCCTGGACTAATCTCATAGGGCATGGTATAAGATGTGGCAGACTCATCTATCTCAAAGTTAAAATATGTCGAAGAAAAAACCAATGGGTCCAACTATTCCTGAAATGCTTCCCCAAACATGTACTCAAATTGGGGAAAAGATTGTGGAAAATCAACACACGTGATAGTATAAATAAACTAGTTTAGCACATTTTCCATTGTTTTCTCCTGAAGTGCCCAAGAATGATCACTTGGAAACATGGGTTCTTCCCAGTCCTCATTATCGTATGTTCATTCAAGCCACCATATATTTTTCATGATATGTTGAGCTTGTGGGTATATGGTGAGCTTCTGTATAGAGAGTCCATTTGAGATGGTCATTTCTCCTTCTCTACAACTAATAAATGCATTGGTTGTGGCCAACCAAGGTCTTCCCAAAATAATGGGATGCCATTTGGTAGGATCCTTTGAATGAATGACAATAAATTCTAATGGGTACTACCATGAGGCTAATGTAACTATGATATCATCCAATATTACTTCAGGTATAACCTTTGTATTATCTTCTAATTCCAAAATAGTTGGGGTATGTCTAAGAAGAGGTTTTAATTGTAATTCCTCCAAGGTAGTAATAGTCATAAAATTGATGGTTTCCCCTAGGTCTATGAGAGTGTTTCCGATGGGAACCTCATTAATGGTTATGGTCACTACGGGGTTCCCTCGGCTACCATATTTTGCAACCCTATGCTGCTCTAATATGTACTCAAAGAGTTCTCCTATCAAATTTATTGTTGGAGGATCCTTCCATTTCCTTCCTGGCTTCTTAATACACAATTCTTTGACCACCTTACTGTAAATTGGAATGTCCTTTATGGATTGTAGCAAGGGAATTTTGACATAGATATTCTTCAATTCATTCAAGATGTCAAATTTCGGTCGAGTGGTAGGTTTCTCAATCACTAATCTTTTTGGATAAGGAGGGGCCTTCATAATTTGTGAAGGTTCATTTTGGGGAAGCTTGGGTTCCTAGTATTTAGGAATGATAACATCCTCCCACTTACTATCATCCATGGGTTGTTTGGGGGTTTCCTCTTCTTCTTCTTCTTCTTGGATGACTACTGAAGGCCTTTGCCTATCCAGAACTTTTCACGACCTGAGTTGAATCTCCTACAATGGGACAAGAGAAATAACATACGTCGGAAAGGCTTGCATCTCAACATTGTGAAGAGGTTGAGTGGGTTTGTTATTGGGGTTGGGCACTGGTTGTGCTGGTAATAATATCGGTCTTGGGGAGATTTCATTCTGGTATTGTTGCGGTTGTTGTGGAATAGG
Source organism: Picea mariana (assembly GCA_032191745.1). Lineage (NCBI taxonomy): Eukaryota > Viridiplantae > Streptophyta > Pinopsida > Pinales > Pinaceae > Picea > Picea mariana. The sequence continues at coordinate 50,130 of JASDQU010501072.1, read as the reverse complement.
AGGTAAAGGTGGGGAAACAAAACCTGGAAAAATATGTAGGATGTTTGGTGGAAACTGAGGGTAAGGATGAGTGGGCATAGGGACATGTGGAGCTTGAGGGTTTCCTTGGTTATGCCCTCCTCTCCATCCTTGAAGCCAAGGATGGTGATAATGTGTAGACCAATTTTTCCAACTCAAAGATTTCCACTGTTGTGGTTGTTCATAATAGGGTGGAACTTGAGGCTCTAGATCCAGGTATGTAGGCTGACTCTTAGGATGCCATGGCCTCCTAGGTACATAAGAGGACTCCCCAGGATTCCCACTTATGTAGATGGATAACAAACTAGGAAATGATGGGCACTTTTCAGTTGAGTAGTATTCAGTTCAGAAGCAACAAAGTGAAATATTATCTAATGGACATTCCCTTGAGGAATGCTTCCTCCTATATCTTGGGCCAAATATGCTCATTGTTGAATTTTCCTCCTCTAGTTTCTTTTTAATCTTTAGGGTGTCCAACTGGGAACCTATTGTACTTAAGATATCCATTTTGAAGTTCTATAAAATTTTCCCCATCTCTACCCTTGTGATACCACATGAACTAACTACTTTTAGGTTTCTACTATAAGGATCTCAAACACTCTTCCCTGCTTTAGCTCTACTCCTTGAGTAATTCCTACACATTTCATAAATTTTGGTAAATGGTTTATGGGAGATGTCACCTGATGCCATAAGGTTAACTATCTCTAAGTATTCTTCCAAAATTTCTTTAAGGAAAAGATCCTTGACTACATCATTTGGAAGGTCATGGTACTTCGATTTCTATGAGATATAAGCAAACCGTTCCATATAATCCTCGAGATTATCATCCTCTAACTATTGGATTTTGAAAATATCATTACGAGAATCCTTGGACTTGCAGTAGTCTTGGTATTTCTTAAGAAATATATCTTTCATGCCTTCCCAATACCTGATACTGGACTCTCCCAACCCCATGAACCATCTTAGTGCAGAATCCTTGAGGGTGGAAGGAAAAAGTTTTAGTTTCTAGTCATCTTGTAAGTAATTGTAGCTCCTACACAAGATGTCGAACTCAAATAGGAAGGTATATAGGTCTTCATTTTTTTTACCGTAAAATGTGCGCAGTGCCGAGAGTGGAAAGTTCTTCATATTGACATTTTGTTTGGTATCCAAACTTGGAAACCCAAAGGTGGTTTCATTTTGGTTTCCACCTTCTTCTCCCTCCTCGTGTCTTACATGGTTTTGATCCTCTTGATCATCCATACTGGTTTGGTTTCCAAAAGGAGAGTACCTAAATGGTTTTATCCTTGAAGATAACAATGTATCCCAAGGTTCTTTTCTAGGAGAGGTATCCCTTTGATGGGAAGGTCTTCCTACTGCTTGGATGTCCGGGACTTTACTCGATCCAGTTGAAACTATTGGTGCCAAAGTTTTTGTTTCGACTTGAGAAACAATTATATTGGCTGAACTACAAAATAGAGTATTCACCTGTTCAGAGTCAATGATGTTTACAAAGTCAAGGTCTCCTAATGGTGGTGAAAAAAATAAACTATGTGTTGGTTGGTTCTATGGAAAGCTCGAGTGGTCTTGACTCCTATCCCACTATTATTGATGCTTCAATTTTCTGCTATATAGTTCTCCCTATTTTTTTTCTCTTCAGAGATTGCTTTATCTCTTTGGGTTGAGCTAACCCCTACTTTCCAGTATCAGTCTGCGGAGTTTATGGGTGGAGTGTTCCTTCCTCCAAAAAGGTTAGAAGGAACCTTGGTCGAAAGGTTTGGTTTGGTTTTAATGTATCTGCCCTTTGGGTCCCTAGTTTTGTTCATGAAAGAAAAAAAAAGAAAAACTACCATTGGGTTTGGGGGAACCTTCTATAACATATGCATAGGTTCTTGCCTCTCGTCCTAAAGTTCCCCCTCCACCAAAATAATGCTAAGGTTCATAAATGATCTACTCCCTAACTATTTCCTACCTTAAGACAACTCCCCAACAATGATGCAAAAAATTATGGGTGTTCTATATGCACTAAATCTCTCAATTAAATTTTCAACATGAGGTAAGTAAACTTAGAGTTGTGGCACTGTATGAGCCAAGGAAAAAAATCTAATGGAAGTATTTTCTAACTAAGGGGATGGTCTATCTAAGGATCAATCTACTTAAGAAATGACTCTTTCATTTTTATCAATTAGCAAATCCTATTAATGAACTTGAATTATTTACCCTAAGCAGCTTCATACAATGGATCGATGGATTATTTCTAAAGAAGAAAATCATAACCTACTTTAAACAAGTTAATCTATTCAACCTAATGAGCAATATCAAATAAATTACTTTTGATCTTTTATCTTTAAGCAAATAAGCAAACAAACAAATAACCTATCAAGACTATTTCAACAAGTAAACTCTATTCTTAAAACAAAACTCATAATCATTTCTATTTTGCAAAGGAGAAATCTTAACCTACTTCATCAAAATCATCATGATTGTATTCAGATTCTAATTAATTAAAACTTTTCTTAATTTGCAATAACAAGAAAAGAGAATTCAAAGATGATGATTATGACTTCGGTGTCGAATAACATCACGATGGAATTTGACTATTAGTGATAGCTCAAGAGGGATTAATTCAATGCTACCTTCTATAGAGAAATGGAAAGTGTGAATCAAGAAATCTAACGAAAGATTTTTCATCAGAGAAGCAACACTAAGTATCCATGTAATCTCTAAATTTCATGCATCAATCATCAATGAATAAAGAAAACACTCTTATACAAATTCAAGCACACTCTTATGATATCTCAAGCAAATTTACAAACTTATAAACTTATGACTAAAAAGCTTAATTAAAATCAAATCTTCTAATTAAAATTGCAATTCAAATCTATAACTGAAATTTTATTAATTAAATTGGACTAATCCTATCATTAAAACTCAGTTTTCACACTAAAATTCTTTTAGAAACATAACCCCAAAATCTATTTCTATCCTAGAATACTAAAGAAAGATTAATAAAGAAAATAGACCGATGAAAACATAACTGAATTGATAATTAAAACTAGCTTGATTACAACTAATAAAACTTTCAACTATTAATCCATCGAAGCTTGCAAATGATCCTAAGTTAAAACTTTGTCTACACTAATCCTTTGTTCAAATAATACTTTGTTTTAATTTGAAGAAACCAATTTAAAAATTCAATGTATCATCTCACTTAGTATCCTGCAGGACAATTGCTAAGAAATAAGAAATATAGCATGACAAATAACCAACTCCTATAAACAATCTACAAAAGATGAATTAGAAAATTAAATTACAATCAACATGCACAGTAATTAAAAATAAAAGATACATACAACAAAGAAACGAAGTAACATCTAACTAAGAAAATAAAATACACGATATATCTATCTATACAGTCACCCAGACCACTGGTGGGCCCCCCAGCAGATCGTGGCTACTCTTCAATAGAAAAACACAGGATCAAATCAACATGATTATGTCATTAATTAAAAAAACACAGTCTGGAACACAAGTTTGCAAAATATGTTTGAATTACACATTGAAACTTCTTCTTAAAAACATTTATGTCGTCTTTCCACTTCTAGTGGTATTTATAGGTGAATTACGATTTGAGAGGTCGACCATTGGAAGGGTTGATCGCCTCTAAAAATGGAAAATCCATTAAATTCACTCTAATAGCTTTGGCTTCTAGAAAATTCGTGAGCCACTCAGTGATCAACATAACCGCCCAATCGCCTGCAGGGGTGTAGACCGATTGGCAAGTGCCATGTAAATGGAAGGAAATATGTAAAGAGAGGTCTCAAGGTCGATTCTCACCCTGATTTACTCGGAGGGCATGCTTGCGAGTTGTGCATTTCTCCCTAGGGGTTATAAGGTAGCCAACAGGATTCGACCCTGTGTCATGCGAGTACAATACTGTCATTGTTACCGATTCCCCTAGTTACCTATAAAATAATAATAATAATAATAATAATAAAAATAAATAACTGCCCAATTTGATATTTCATGAGCTCTGTAGCTGGAGGCCACGAGGGGGCAGAAAACCTAGGTCGTTGATTCACCCATCATAGGCCACCAATATACCAACCACAAACTCCCCCATGCTCCAAGTGTTGGATCGCGTGGCGTATGGAGTATCGGATCACGTACCGGATGGGGTTTTGGATGAAGTGTCAGAAAGGGTATCGGATGGAGGATTGGACTGTGAATTTTCCCTGTTACACACAGATCATGCATTAGATCCTTATAAACATCAAACTGAACTGAATTTAACTCAAAATCATTGTAAAACATTGATTACACATACCTGATATAAATCCATTATGAATTGATATAAAATCCTTTGAAAAATCCTTCAAAATGGTCAATAGAATATATAATATCGGTGCAAAAAGGATTCAACCATCGAAACAAAAAATCAAAATACAAGCCCAATAATGACCTATGAGAAGTGGGCCCTGAGTGAATACTCTATTGTCCAAGATCGTTGTCATCCTCCCATGTCATTGAGCTAGATGTACATGATGGAAGACATGGATTAATTTATTTGGTGGAAGGGGAAACCGGTAGAATTGGGTTGTCGGATTCAATAAAGGTGATCATCCATGGCAACATGCTCACTAAATATTGGCTAAGAGAGCTAGTGTACCATCCTAACTTCAAAGAATAACTCAAGGAACTATGTGGCAGTTGACTGAGTATTGTTGGTGAAAAAGAGGATGGGGCCCTTTCCCAACAGTTGTATTTGAATGATCAACCTTCGAGATAGATAAAATATTGGATCCTAGCCTACCTACATGGCTGAATAACTAAAATAAACCCAATATCTATTGGAAATTGCCATGATTTGGGAACTTTGCTAGGGCACTAGAATTCAGGCTGAAACCAGAACTTCTAGGGAAAGCATGACTGACACTTCTCACCTACCAATTGATGGAGATGATAACTTTTGAGGCATGGAGGATCCCCTAATGGAACTACAGGTGGGGGTGTGTATAAATAGCTCAAGTGATGGTCAGAAAAATGTGTTGAGAACCTACAAGTGGTTGGACAATGCTAAAGGCTAGAGACACAATACTAACTCACATATTCCCATGAGGTGGTTGATAATGGTTTTGATAAACCATATTGGTGATGTACCTTTTGGAATGTGGTTCATAACTAATTATGTACCTAGGTATTGTGTGATCTGGCCAAATTGGATCATTTAACATTTTAGTGATGTGTAGCACCATGTAGCTTGGGCCATTCCCATGTGAGTTCCCTATCAAATCCAATGCTTTTTATGTTGATAATAACCTCACCCATGAATGGAAATCTTGTGAATCTACAAACTTGTCAACCTGTCTGTTCCACTTCTGTGAACAAAACGTGTCTTGTGCTATAGAAAATTTTTAATTATGCCAACTATGTACCTTCCTATCTACTCTGTACGCTACTCTACACCTAGGATATGATACTTGTTTCTTTGATTGATGCTTTTAAGTTGCATTTGACAATTGGGGGCCATAATACACCCTCAATCAGTTTCCATTGACAATACCCTTGAGTGGTTTCCTTTGCAATGTGGTCAACTTGGTTGTGGTAGCCTCACTTATGTAGACCGAGAAAAAGGAGGCCAACTAGTGTACGTATAACGTTTCGAGGTGTTTGAAAATTTTGTTGTTGTATAACAACACAAGGGAATTTGGTTGTAGAATTTTGTAGAAAATGTTGTGGTCGTGCCATGATTTTTATCTTTTCTTTTCGACCACCTAGCTAAAAACCACCACAAGAATATCTTCTTCCAACTCCATGAGCTCATCAAATCTCTACATAAGTGACTACTCTCTATAAATCTGGTTGGATATGGATATGCATAAAATCAGAACAATAAATTTGAGTGGCATGATGGACTCATTTCTATATAGCAACCTAAAAGGGGTATTCTTCGCCAACCTCTTACAGGTTTCTCTATATGCCCATAGCACTACTAGAATACATTGATCCTAATCATCATGTTGTACAAAAAAAACTTTGGTTAAGGCATGTTCTAAAATATTATTTAATGCTTCACTCGTACCATTAGCTTGTGGATGATAGGGGGTGCTCTTTTGATGATGGATCATGAACTCCTGGGTGAGCTCACAGACAGTCTCATTTAGAAAATGCATGCCTTGATTTCTTATCAACACTTTTGGTCACCCAAACTTGATAATCACATTCAAATATGAATCATGCAACCTTTTTTGTAGTACAATCCTTAATAGATGTCGCTTCAGACCATCGATTCAAATACTCAGGAGCTATGATGATGTAGTGCACACCTATATGATGTGTTGGGGGTTGATGGATCCCATGAAGTCGACGCCCCACTTTTCAAATGGATCTAATACTGCAATGCCAAACTGATATGAAAATTTCTTATATGTCAAAATATTTCTTAAATACACTTAAACATCCGACCAGATTCGGAAAATGAAGATCAATATGACTATTTACAAAATATCATGTGAAAATGATTACTTATACACAACTTCATTAACTGATAAATATAACTTGTGGAAATATGAGAGAGAACACAACAGAAAATAAAAGAACTAAGAAGACAAGATTTGATGATGGAGTTCACTCCTCCTGGGCTACATCTCTAGGTCCCTCTTCAATAGCGAGACCACTCTTTATTAATCTCAAATATGCTTCTTTTACAATGATGACTTACAATACCAAATTTTTGAAGTCTCTCTTCAATTCTTGTACTCAATCCTTGAAATAGAGGTCTTTATTGAATTCCTCACGAAATTATGAGAAAAATGATTATAAACTTAACTATGTTTTGAGCAGGGACTTAAAGACTATTCCAATGAGGTATAGTAATGATTATTGATTATTTATATTATGCCTTTTATTCTTTATGGCTGGGATCAAACTGTTTGTGCTTTATCGATATCAGGATGCCCATGTCTGAGAAATCGCATTATAATCATGTAACTAAACTTTTCTTATGCATTTGAGTTTAAGTTTGAACATCGTAATATGTAGTAAAACATTACTCGCATTCTCTACTACATTGATCAGTTCATTGGTAGGTTGTACGATAACAACGATTGTGTTGAGTGGTTTTTAAACATTGAATTAATTGTCCTTACTTAGCTTAGATATTTTAGTCACTTATGGTTAAATTTTAGCATTTGAATTTGAGACTAGGAATCGTTATGCGTATAGACAACATCACGCACTAGTCCAGTTAGATTGTTTCAGGTTCTTGTAACTTTTGTTCTCTTTTTATTGTTCCAAAGTGATATTTGGTTATTGGATTTTAGCGACGTTGAATAATAAATTGATTGATACCAAAATTTTTGTCATTACATTAATTTTTCTTAACCTATATATTTATTTCCATATATATGTTTGTGGCATGTTTGACTTATATTTAAATAAACGAAAAAAAAATCATGTGTTACTTCATTAATTTCACTAATATTGTACTGCAAATGGAGGGTCATTGTAGTTGTTGATATGAGAAAGGATCAAGGTTCTAATGAGAGGAATTATAGATATATCATATCTCCTTGATGTGTAGAGAAACGTCTTGAGAAAAATCAATTTCTGTAGAGAAAATGTTTAGAGAAAAATGAATATAGGGAGGAAGGGTAGTGCAGGGGAGAGGAATTGTTTCCTCACTCAATATGTTGGTTCCTGAGAGGAATGGCGTCCTCACTAATTACTACAATCTGAAGCTTGAAATTGTTTCAGGGTGGCAGGGTATTGCTAGGGAAAGTTGGAATTAACTGATTATTGGTGTCTTCTCTATAGGTTATTCTACGACTCTGGTTCTTCCTTCAAGTTGGTGTTGGTAAAGATAGGGGGTTGGAGCCTCCTTTGATTAGGTTCTCGTAAACTGAAAAAAACTCTTGATATTTTTGTTTTTCTCTTGCATGGGTTTCCACATAAAATATATGTGTATTGTGTATTTTTGTTATGGATAATTTTATGAATTTCTTATCATTGACTATGTGATGACTAAGTTGAGATTGTAAAAATGAAAATTTATTTAAATCTATATAATATTGATTCACCCCCCTCTCAGTATTACCAAATATTCCAACAATTGGTCTTAGAGCCAAGTTCCTTTAGTAACATTCTAACCACTAGAAGGAATATCCTCACAACATACATGGGAAGAGAAGACCCTTCATCAAAAGGAGCTCCCTGGTTTTATGGATCAGACTAATTTACATGGAGTCTAAAGATGATGACATACTTGCAAGCTCTTGTGGCTGATGTATGGAATACAATTAACAATGGATACACCCTCCAAAATATAGTCCAAAAGGAACTACTGCAAAAATATTACATATATGTCATGCATTAGCAAGGAATTCCATTTTGAATAGCTTATCATATGATATGAGAGGTAAGGTAGGCCCACAATCTTTAGGCAAGGAACTCTAGGCCAAACTTTAGGATTCGTATTCAAGAAAAACCTCTATGAATGTTGACCAAATAAATGATGAGGATCGAAAGAAAGAACAACCAAGAAAAGGAGCAACTCCAAACAAGTCATATGAATATAATCCTAGATTGAGATCTCATGCTACAATCCTTGAAGGAGCACCTTGTAATTATTCTTATTCCAGAGAAAAAAATTCTTCATACGCAAATGAAGCTTGTGGTCCACTTGACATAAGTGAAAGTGAGATTTCTGAGGGCATGGAATATTCTAAAGATGAAGAAGTTGTATTTGACTTGGAAGAAAAAATTATTAGTTCCCTAGATGAGTTAAGAAAGGAAAGAATAAAAAATGAACAACTTAAGAGAGACCTATTATTATGTGAAGAAATTCGTAATCAGAAGGAATATGTTGATACCCTAAATATACAATTAGAAGAATTTGTGAAAAACAAACAAATCTTCATGAGCCAGTTGAAAGAAAAGGATGTTGAGGTTATGTGTTTAAAATAGGATCTTGAATGGATTAGCAAGGATACTACTAATTTTGGTAAGGAAGTTGAAGAAAAGATCTCATAATTTGAAAAGGAAAATCAATCTCTAAAATATCAGTTGCAGAAGACTCAATAAGGAATTAAAGAAGTTGGAGAGAACATGGATGAAAAAAAGACTTAGCTATAGAAAAGTGAAGAAGAGGCTGAAATATTAAAAGATGAAGTTGTTGGTCTAAAAGAGGATATGCAAAGGCTTAAAAAAAACAAAGAACATATGACAAGTTCAGAAAGAATACTACAGTCAAAGGTCACCATTGATAAAGAAAGGTCTAGGTTATGAAAGCAATCAAAACACTCTTAAGAAGAAGACCAAAATAAACAAAAATGTTGTTGAAAGCCCCAATTGCAGTGAAGATAAAAACATGGAAAGAAAGAACAATTAGATAGGGTATGAAAGGAACGATATTAGAAGGGATACACCTCCAAGAAGACAATTTACTACCAGGTATCAAAGTCTATTTTCTGGTTACTATTTTTCTTGCAAATATTTTGGGCATAAAGCAATAAATGGTAGAATTATGGAGAATACAACTCTTTTTCTCCCATACACTACAATGTTGAATGTCACAAATGCCACAATTATGGTCATATAGAAAATCACTGTAGAAGCAATCTCAAAAATAGTGAGAAAGTGAATACTCAAGTCAAACATGAAGACAAAAGGACAAAAGTATCGAGGAAATCAAAAGACCTTAAGAAGGATGAAGAAAAATGTTAGCTAGCCCTATATGATCAAAACAAAGAAAGGAGTATCATTTCCAAACAAAATAAATAAAATTACACAAAAGTGTGGATAAGGAAATCAAAATATCAAAAGAAAGAAGAATGTGAATCAACAAATCATGTTGATAGTGGATGTTTAAGTCACAAGATAGGGAACCAGATCAAGTATCTCCTCTTGAAGAAAGATGGATTGACAAATGTATAAAATTGTTACTATAAGAAGAGTGAGAATGCTTCTGATGATAGTGAATATATGTTAATATGAAAATTATAATATAGGTTCACATCATGAAGACAAGGAAAGGACATCTTGCTTTTATTTTTGGATACATTGGCCAGAAGTAAAAAATAGTGGCAGCAAGTGTAACCATCCCAAAGTGGATAATTTAATTCATCAAATTTATCAGTAGTGGGTGGATATTTATTGAACAATAGTAGACCATTCATTTTTAAATAATATATTGTGAGAAAATGTTGAAGGAAATAAATCCTATCATTTGTAAGTCTCTCAGCAAAAAGTTTCCATGTTATCAATCGTGACAGTATCTCTCTAAAATCTTCAATTTCAGTTGAATATGAAGATATGGTTAATATAATTGATAAATTAATTTCCTTAAAAGAAGAGGAACAATATCATCCAAGTGATGGTGACCATGATGATCCTTGAAAGATTTCCAATACAGTTGAGATGGAGTAAGAAATTCATTCTCCTTGAAAAAGGATGCAAGGAAGAGTTGGTAGAAGACCTTCAAAATGAGAAAAATGATGAATGTTCTGTTTACAAATGAAATGAAAAAGACAAAATAATAAGAGGTTTGATGAAATATTAATGAAGAAATATAATTAGAGTTACCCTAAATCAGAAAAAGGCTCAAAAATTATAGCAAGGACAACACATTCACAAGGGGGGCTACTTTAGAAAATTACAAGAGGAAGAATAGTCTAAGGGGGATTAGCATAACAAAAGAACCTATGCAAAAGAAGATGAAGAATAAATATAGGGGGAGAAATTTTAGAAAGAAAGAGAAGGTAGCATAGTCAAAGGGGGAGAGTAAAAGTAAAATTGTGATGATTCAGTAGTACAACGATAGGGGGAGTAACTTAGTATCATAGTACATAGATGCAACATCATGTTGTACTCAAGTGTTGTGGATAAACAAAAATCTCAAGGATATTCAATTTCCTTGTGATTTACCTTTCTCTATCATGTGTGACAATACAAGTTCCAAAAATCTTATTCAACACTCTAAGACTAAGTCTATACCCGTCAAATATCACTCTCTTAGAGAACTGGTTCAGGATTAGGTGGTTCAATTAGAGTTTGTTCCTTCCAAAGAGAAAATTGTGGATATTTTTACCAAGCCATTACCAAGAGAACCCTTTGAGTATATTAGACAAAGATTGGGTGTGATCTTGTCTTCCCTTATTTGTTAAAGAACATAGATCACTGCTTCCCACTATTGACCGCAAAGTATGAATTGGGGGGGAGAATATGCAACTCTAATTACAAAAAAAAAATGTAATAACGAGGCTTGACATATCAGGAAAGAAAAGGGTGAATTTTACAATAAAATATTTCTCCCACATGTAGTAGGAAACACTATAGAACCCAACATATATATTCAAACTAATAATGTGTTTCTTGAATTCAAGGATGTACTATGCACATGGATTGACTAGTCTAGAGGGGGGGCACAACCCTACAATAACATTTGAATTTATGCATGTCACATCAACTATAGATGGATTAGATATACATGAGGAAACGATGTGCACAATTGTAATTTACACTAGCTTTCGATGGTATTATGTCTAAGGATGGTTCTATGTATGTAAAGAGGCTTGGAGTAGAGAATATTCAAAGTCTTTCTTTTTCATTACCATCAAAGGGGGAGAATCACAAAAAGATATTTTCTTTGGTAGTTGTGAAAAATTAAAGGGGGAGCAATGCAAGAAATTGAGAAACAAGCATAACAACATTCAGATAAGGGGAGTCATTCTCAAGATGTGCATAGTTAGTAGTAAGTTATATTTTCCATTGATGTCAAAAGGGGAGAAAAATAGGTAACACTGCAATAGGATAGAGCTACGACAAATAAGATCATACAAAAAGGGGGAGTGAAGTTCATAGGAACACACTGACAGGGTGAGAAACTCAATAGTAGACTCGCCATCAATGACAAAGGGGGATTTTTTTTAGTATATGTTTTCATTGATGTCAACGAGGTCACAAAGAGTATGGTGCAAAGTTTGCACACATGAAAAGGAATTGAGAGGAAGGATTTTTTCTACTACACTATCGTAGACCTATTGCAATGGAACCCATAGAAGAAGTTGTGAAAGGTTGAAAAAAGAAGTGTGCAAAAGGATCAAAGGAAAAAATGTTAAATGGCACAGAAGGTATGGATCAAAGTATGGCACACAGACAGAGGAAGTCCTGTAAAGATGAAAAAAAAAGTGCGCAGAAGGAGTGAAGGAAAGGATCAATGGCACAGAAGGATATTGTGAAAATAATGCACAAAAGAATATCAACGACATAAATCCACCAAGCAATGTGCGGAAGTGACTGAGTTTTCCAGAAGTGCATGCAGAACAAGGGATGATATACGACGTGGTTTAGAAGTGAAGTAAGATGAAAATTTATTTTCCTGTGGATTGATAGATGTTGGTACTTCATAACGATGAAGGATGGGTAGCAATTGTAAAATGCTTTGAGTTAGTGCGAAGAACATAGTATTAAATTATGACGAGACAAATATGTTGTGATAAGCGATTGATTATACTGCGACATAATCAGTAGAATCCCATTAGTAAAGTAAGAAAGTCACTAGAGTGTTCTCTCAGTCTTGTGAAGTGACTAGGTGAGTGTGTTGTAGTGAAAGTGCGACAAATTGAATACTTGAAGTCTTGTGCTCTCACTCTATATGCACAGTGAGTTCTTTGTAGAACAAAATGTGATTGTTGCAGGAGATGCTCTGATGATCTGGAGCTTAGTCATAGGAATATTTGGTCCATTTAATTTAGTCAAATTTTGTCCACAATGTAATCATCATACTTCCACATACTTTATTTAGTCAAAATTGTAACTAACATGATTTTGATGAGGTCAAAGTTTGTCCACAATATAACAATTATTGATCCACATACTTAGTTTAGACAAAATAATGTCCATATACAACTAATTGGACCTTGATATGGTCAAGACATGTACATAATGTAATTATTATGCATCTGCATAAATCTTGTCAAACTGGGGCCAAGACAATATAAAAATAGAAATGTGTGGTGTGCTATGGTGATTGTTGTTGATATGAGAAAGGATAAAGGTTCTAAGGAGCGAAATCATAGATATATCATATCACCTTGATATGTAGAGAAAATTCTTGAGAAAAATCAATTTGTGTAGAGAAATTGTTTAGAAAAAAATGAATACACGGAGGAAGGGTGGTGCAGGGGAGAGGACTTGTGTCCTAACTCAATAGGTTGGTTCCTGAGAGGAATGGTGTCCTCACTAATTACCATAAGTTGGTGCTTGCAATTTTTTCAGGGTGGAAGGGTGGTGCTAGGTTGAGTTGGAACTCACTTAGGATTGGTGTTCTCTCTATAGGTTGGAGCTTGTGTTTTAGGGGGTTGGTGCTTCCTTCAAGTTGGTGTTGTTAAAGCTCGGGGGTTGGAGCCTTCTTTGAGTAAGTTCTCATAAACTAAATGCAACTCTTGATTGATATAATAGGAAGAATATTTTTGGTTTTCTCCTGTATGGGTTTCCACATAAAATATATGTGTACTATGTCTTTGTGTTATGGTTAATTCTCTACATTTCTTATGATTGACTATGTGATGACTAAGTTGAGATGGTAAAAAGGAAAAGTGGTTTAAATCTTTATAATTTTGATTCACCCCCCCCTCAATATTACTAAATATTCCAACAATCCTCAACATATTTCAATACAATGATACTCATGTATATATACTCTCTCATGATTCGTCCTAAGTGTCTATGCCAACTACCCCTCATTATTACATTTATTACTTTCCAACTACCTAGTGGGCCTATTTATTACCCACCGAATACTTAGTGGTAATTATACCATGATTATGGAAACATTACATTACATTAATTTTTACATGGCCTAGTTCAAGTTCTTCCTTTCCACCCTAATATTTATTATGGGTGTTTCTTTTTCATCCTCCCATATTTTTCCTATTATGATAGCCCATGCATTCCTTTTATTCCTCCATGCATCTCTATACCAGGTGTTTTTTTGTTTCCATGTAGATCCATAGTAAGGTTGATTATGATCATGACCTTGCCTTGATGACTATTGTTTCTCAAGGTGGTGTACGTGGAGATATGAAGAAACCTTATCTATTATTTTTTCCTTCTTTGACACTTCACCCCATGGTTCCTTTAAGGAATGTGGATATGTAAATTCTTCTTCCATTTTAGTATTCCCTTCCTGGGGATCTCTTTCAGGTACTTATGTGAAATCATCTACTAAGTCAATTTTGGATTCTTCATTTGATGTGTATGGCATGGTATGGTATAACATATGATCCAGAATGGATCATTATATAATTTTTTATATATATTGGTAATTTGAGGGTGGAACAATTTCAGGAATTAGCTTGCAAGGCCCTGTTGAATAAGTTATTGACATTGATGTCAAAGGAAATTAAGTATTCGCATATAATATTCAAAGTAAATGTGACTTTAATAAATACAAAAGTGGAAGTCGATTAGAAATGAAGTTACATAAAAGTGGAGTAAAACATGAAAGTGGATTAGAAATGAAGTTATGTAAAAGTGGAGTAAAAGTGCAGAAGGTTTTAAAACCCATGGTATGTTGAAAAATAAATTAAAAAATATAAAAGGGGAAATTAATTATTTATTTAATAAAAGTCATGACTTTTCATGTAGAAAAAATGGTAAAGTATAAAAGGAGAAGAGGATTGTGAGAAATATAGTGTGTGGGTGAAAATGTAATATTTTTATGTATATTATTTGAGGAGTGACGATTGAATATCATTCAAATAGCAATGATTAAATATTAGTGAAGATCGGACCTAGTGTTTTAACACATAAATCTAGCATTCTAGCAAGCAAAACTTGTAAAATAAGATCAAAGACATAACTAGAAGAAGAAGCAAGAAGATTCGATGAAGGAAGAGAAAAATAAGGAGAGAGCACTAAGATGATATGAAGAAATTAGAAGGAGCGAACACCGAGCATATATGACGAAAGAAAAAGGAATGATGGTCGAGCTAATCTAGCGAAAGAAGATGTAGTGAGTGCAGAGAAGATCTAGTGAAAGAAGAAGTAACAAGCGTAGAGTAGATTTGGTGAAGACAGAAACAACAAGTACACTAGTGAAGGAAATGCATATGAAGAACTTGTAAACTTGTAAGTAGGTTGGTTCCTACATAAAAAACAACCGTGGGGATTGGTTTCTCTTGTAGGTCGGTGCCTATAAACAACAAAAATGATTGGTGTCTCCCGTAGGTCAGTGCCTACAAACCACATAGGGGATAGGTGCCTACAAAAACTAGAGGGGATTGGTTTCTCTAGTAGGTTGGTTCCTAGACGCACTTGTAACCGTAGGTTGGTGTCTACAAATTTATAAAAAAATGTGGTTTCTCCTGAAAGAGTTTCCACGTTAAATATTGTGTCTTCTAGTTGTTACATTTATTTGATTGTTTCATTATGGTTTATGAATGTTAAGAAGAAAAATGTAGCCTTATACTTATTCACACACACACACACACCCCCGGTATAAGCATTCTCTCAAGAATTGGTATCAGAGCTAATTCCTTAAAAAAAAGTGTAACCATTGGAAGGTAGATCTTGAGAGCACACATGGTTGTCAGGAAGGTTTCTCTACAAGTAGGGCTCCATTGTTTGACAGAAAAAACTATTCATTTTGAAGTATAGTGATGCAAACATATCTAATGGAACTTGGTTTTGATATTTGGAAATCCATAATGACTAGTTATACAACCCCAACAATTCCACCAATAGATACGACTTGGAAAAATTCTAGTGAAAATGATTCAAAAGCCATGAATTCCATCTTGTGCGGACTATCAAAGTCAAAGTTTGTCAAAGTAATGCATTGCAAATTAGAGAAAGGAATTTGGGACAAAATTCAAAACATCCATGAAGGTCATGATGAGTTCAAGAAGGCTAAGCTCCAAACTCATAGAAGACAATTTGAGAGTATGAAGATCAAAGAAGAAGAAAATGATGCAGCCTATCTCCTCCACATGGATGGAATTATCAACACCATCAAAGTTTTTGGTGAAATAGTTACAAAACCAACGATTGTGAAAAAGGTGTTGAGGTCACTCCCCTTAAGATTTGATGTCAAAATTCCACCATTGTGGAAATAAAGGATCTGGAAAAATTAACAATGGATGAATTGTATGGGATGCTCACTACATATGAAATGAGGATTTAAAAGGAAAAACCATCAAATAAAGAAGCATATTTTAAATCCACAAAGAAGATGAATAACAAAGGGAAAAAATCAAGCAATTGTTCCAATTGTGAATCAAACACAGAGGAAGCAATTTTTTTAAGAAAACTCAAAAAGGAATTTGGAAAATATAAAGGTAAGTTTCCCTTTAAATGCTTTAACTATGGAAAAGTAGTACATTTTGTTGCTAAGTGTCCATATGCAAAAAATTAAAGTAGTGATAATGAAGAAGAATATAACTTAAAGAGAAAACAACATCAACAAAAAAATATCCACAAATAGGACAAGCGTGAAAAGAAGAAGAACCCTTATAAGCAGAAGAAGATCCTCTACTCAAAAGGGGTTGGTGACTCATATAAATAAAGTGGTGAAAGAAGTTCCGGTAGTGATAGAGAAGAAACTCTCTTTATGGAAATCAAAATAAATATTGATGAAGACAAATAAATGATGGATTCGGAAGAAGAGGAAAATAGTGAAACAGATAGAGAAGTGAATCTTGAAGAAGAATGCATGTGTGCCTTAAGTGAAATAAAGAATCCAAGGAAAAAGAATTTGAAACAAAAAAGAGCAGTTTTTAAAATATGAAGAAGTGGATCATGATTCAAAATCCAAAATTTCACAAAGCTTTTAAGAATCAGAAAGGAATATCATAATTCTAAAATTTCAGTTATAAGAGGAAAGAAGGATAGAAGAAGTGGTGAGAATCTAGCTGAAGAAAAAGAAAGAAAATTGCAAAGAGATAGAATCTTAAATTGTTTCCTTAAGAAAGGAACCAAACAAAACAACTATTGAGTCAAAGTTTAAAAAGAGTGTTGAAACCTTAGATGATATCATCAATTTCCAAAGGTCTCCATTCATTAAGAGTGGTCTTGGATATGATATTGTTGTTGCCTCCCTACCCACCCCTAGCCTTGCTACAACTAGGGAAGTTTTATTTGGTGTAGGAGGAGTTTAGATTGTTTTTCCATAAAAGAAACATACTATTGATTGTGTCGAATAGATTGATTAGTTTCATGTTCCTCACATGCCATAATTTGAGCATGTTGTTACAGATGACATTGTTGTTGATATGTCAAGTTGTTCTACTCCTGTAAGTGAACTTGACCTTGAGCCTACTTCCTTTTATCAACCATCACAAAAATATGTTCCCTATCATCATCCTCACCATAAAAATCAAAGGAATGGCAATCATGATTTTAGATCTTTGCAGAAGAGACATGAAAGTTATAATTGTGGACTAGTGTCAATTACCAGGATGGATTGTGGTTGGATTGATGGATGGTCATGGAATCATTTGACCAGTTGTTTGAGGAATTCATATCATTGTGTATCATAGGTTATACAATCATTCAACATCCATCTTACTTACTAATGATTTCCCTGGAGGTGTTCGACTAAGGATTGACCCGTCATGAAAATTGATCGGAGTTTGACTAAGTATTCGTCAGCTGAACTTCGACTAGGTTGTCCATCAAATGGAATTTTTGACAAGAAATGTTGTTGCTACTCATTTATCCCTTATAGGGGGATTGAATTTTTTGATATGAGAACCAAATTGATGTCTTCTTGTTAACTCAATTGTTTCTTGTTGAATCAACTTGGATTTGTTGAGACCGATCGAATCATGTTCGATTGTTGTAAGAGATTCACTCCTTCTTATGTTGGATACAAAGAATGTCTATATTGGAAGATACTGATTATCATGCATTGTTGGTGTTATGAACATAATATATAATAATAAGTATAAATACATCATAAATAGTTAATGAATAATAATGAAGAGATGCCTTCCTAGTGAAAGGTCACGTCTCTTCATGGAAGGGCACCCCTATGTGGGTATATAAGGCCCTCATTCCTATTGTACTCATCATCTCATATTCATATAAATTATTTAATATATTATCCTTTGTGGATTATAACCTATTGTCCTACCGACATTAGGTATTTACCTGGTGAACAGGCTTGGTTCACCACAGTGGTATCAGAGCTTCGTCTCAATCGGACTTTTTGCCACAAATAGAGTTTCTCTAAATTTTTCTGGTCCTTGACCATAATTTTGGCCC